>VZTO01009389.1:21825-69587 GCA_013400615.1 Syrrhaptes paradoxus | reverse complement strand
GGGGGGGGGGGAAGAGGGGAGGGAAAAAAAAGGATCAAGGCAATACGCGACTTGTGTTACGAGCAGTAAGTGCTTGAATCCTGCTTCTTCTCCATCCAAACTATAAAAGTGGTGACGGGCTCCGTAGTCCTAACAGCTGCTAATTTCTGCTGAATATGGCTCGTGTTCACAGCAGCGTAGTGATTTTGTACTCTCACTGGTGCATACGCTTCCTGAGCGCTTGTGGATATGTACTTTTTGATAGGTAGGGCTGTGGATTGTAAGCCTGGAATAGCAGAGATTGGTGTCGATCTTGTCCTCTTAGTAGCTGGTTTAGGCAAAGCAATAGCTTCAAAGGGGAGTTTGGCTTAGTTTTTGCCTTCTGCCGTTCCCTTCTAAATGCTGAGTACCTCCAGTGAGTACAGTGAAGTGAATTTACAGCGGGGTAAATGAGAACATGCCCTCTTCTACGTGTTTTTAATGAATGTGCCATTTAAAAGATTGTCCTCTGGGTTTTCTCCCTTTTGTAGGAGTGTGGAAATATAAGTAACTCTTCTAGGATCAGTGAAGCCGTACTGAATCAAGTCTTAGGTATTCAGTGGTATTTAAACTAGATCCTTGGCAGCTGTAGAGTGACTTTGCTGGTGATATATTAATATACATCAACTGTAGATCGGGCCGAGGGAGGCTTTCTGTGGTTTCAGGACGAGTGTGCAATCAGAGCAGAGTGCTGGGCTGTGATTGGAAACTGGCGGTGAGGAGGAGGCTTGGCCAGTGTAGTGGGGGAACTGTCTGAGGAAATGAAACTCCTTGTATCACATTCTCATCTGTAAGTCTTTTGAGCCGAGTTAACTGTGGGTATACACTAATGTAAGTGAGAGCAGAGCTTAGCCTTTCTAATCCGTACGACTGTTTTCTTTCAGGATTGTGCAAGTGCAGCTTGTTTTCAAATCACAGTGCAAAACCTTGATATTACAGCACAGTTATGTCATGCACTTAATTAGAGAGTCTGGCTTTACCCCTGTGATGATAAATGCAGAATCCGCTGCTTTGGTATTCTTCTGTTTTCTTTTAAATCCTTCTCTCTTTAGGAGGGGGAGACTTCTGGTCATGATCTTTGCCAGGTGTGCCTGCTGTTCCTCCTCCCCCCCGTACACGGTACAATTTACAGCACGGTGCTGCTGACAGAGCTCTAAATGTCCCTTGGTCTGGCCAACCAAGGGCTCCCCCACAATGCCAGCCTTTGCACCTCCGGTAGGGGTGCATCTTACCTCCAGCTATACAGCTTCTCGCAGGCACATCACGCAGCCCTTATTGCTTCTCTCCATGCAGCGCAGTGCTGTGCCACATGTGCTGTAAAGGTGAAAGTCTCCAGACTAACCCAGCGTGCATGACCAGTCAACTTCTTTGCGTGCTCCGGGTGCTTTTATTCCCCCTGCAGTGTTGGTCCAGCTGCATTTGCATAGTGCTACACCTGAACATCTCAACTGGGAGCTGAACTGCACCATTCTGCACATCTTCTCCTCACGTCCCCCAAATCCATACACATCCACAGCAACACCTCCCTTTGGCCTCCAGACTGCTCAGTGTTCCCAAGGGACAGATAAAACTGCCTGGCAAGAAACTGCCCATCATCGCTGCAGCGTATAATGATAGCGTGCTTTCTCCTTCCTGGGCTGACACCTCCTCCTTCATTATGACTTTCAGCAAGACTATGCTAATGTTTGTTTTAAGCACGAAGTGCCTANGCCCAAATCTCCAGCCTGTCTAGTGCATTCAAGTCACTGCACTTGATTTTTTTGAAACCAAGAGAGCAATTGCAAGTGGTCACAGGTCTGCCCAGGACCTTACCAGCAGCACATGAAGGCATACTGACTGGTGCCTCCTGTGGCAAACATGGGAATGATGAGGTGGCCTCTGGGCTGGCATTTGGCTGTCCAGCCCAAATGACACATCTAAGAATAACTCAGAACTGGATGGAGGTTTGGACTCACACCACAAGGAACAAGTTGGTGACAGGCATGCAGCCCCTGCACCCATGGCATGACTGTAATTGTCGCATTGAACTTGTAGCATATCAGGAGTCTGGAGGTGCTGGGCTGCTTGGCCTGTTGACTGCGATGCCGTGTACAGGTATGTTAGCACGACAACAGTGCAGCCCAACCTGCCTCGAACTACTAGCCTGTGTTGCCACAGTGAGATGTTCTTGATGTTCTAACACAAGTGCAGCGCAGTGATTTGAGACTAACACTACCAAACGTGCCCTAGATACTGAGCTGTGACATTGGAAGGCTTTTTCTCCATGCCGTGTAAGCCAGCTGGATTCCCAGGTTCCCTTGTGAAGGCACAGGCTGGGTGAGGAAAAGGAACTAATAGGCTAATGCCATCTCAGGAGCTACTGGAGCCCGTGGTCAGAGGGGCTTCTCTATATCCCCATCCCTTGCCCAGAATGCCATTCCTTACTAATTGCAGAGGAAGGGAAGGAGGAGGAGGAAATGAGCTCTCTTGAATATAGCATATCGTATGAATTTTGCATAATAATGCTGTGTTTTATACTGAAAGTCATGTATTGTTGTATTCAAATAAAACATCTATGTTGGGTTCAGGGAATATTAACAGAAAAATAAAATTAATTAAACCCAGCCTTTTTCCAGTAATGCTTATCACCACTGCTGTCATTTTCATGAGGCCTTAACATTCTCAGCTCTGTTGCTACTAAGTGGTGAACATTTGCAAGGCTGGGTGTGCTTTGCTTTAAGAAAAGAACTTAAACTCCTCTGCTGAGCTACCTGTGTGTTGCTCTTTTGTTTTTGCCATTGTTCAGAAAGCATGATTGGAAAGTCTTGTTTCATGCAATAAAGGACTGATTCTGGGCAGTTGCAAGCAGGTCATCTTCAAAAACTCAAGGTCCCTTGCCTCTGCCTTCCCAGATGCCACTTGTCCTTTCATCTTTCTTATAAGCCTCTGGCCAGCTAGCATCTTGCAAATATGAATCCTTTCCCACCCTCTGACTGGAAGAGAAACAAGGGTGAGAAATGTTTTATTTAGTGCCTGAACTAACTGTTTTGCCCTTCTGCCACTCCAAGTACTTTACTGCTTTTCATCAGCAGCAGCTCCAGGGTCTGCTTTTGAAGCAGAACCATGTGGGAATAACATGATTGTTGCCAGTCTGGCTGTTGCTTCGAGTTTTCTTATTACCAGCAAGAGAACTGAACAGTGTGGTACTGCCCAGTTTTATTATGAGATGCTTGATTGTCTTGGTTATACAGAAATGTAGGAGTGCTGGATTTGTGTGTAGTCTTGGGACTTGGTGCCATTTGGAAAGATGATTTCTCAGTCCAGGGGGTTACAGGTCTGGCAGTCTAAGTGGAATATTGTACTTTTCAGAAACTGATGTTATAAGACATCTTGCTTTCTGAATAATGGGCAATGACTGGGCAACAGATTTTGAAAGCCCTAGCTAACCAGATCCTCTTTGCACCCTGGCATCCTGAAGAATTCCACACATTCCAGGCTTTTTTTTCTGAAAGCATCAATGTGTTACCAGTAGCCAATCTTTCTAAAAGCTGTATAGTTTCCAGGGATTGCGTGCTGTATCTTCACTGCTCCACTTTTCCATTCCTGATTTTCCTATGTACTTGCAACGGGTGATGCGGCCGCTTAGAAGTGTGGGGATCTCCTGTGTTGCTCTGCTCTTCAGGGGCCGCCAGATCTCTGCAGTGAGCTCCCCTCTAGGTTTTTCTTTTTTCCTGAGGTGTCAGAATTGAGATAAAAAAAGACAGCTGTGAATTGATTCCTTATCATTTTCAGCTCTGCATTAATTTATTCTGTTTGATTGAAGTTGGTTACTGAGAACAGCCTGGCTAGTTTCGCTTTCTCTTTCATTGTACTTTTTTGGTGGTTTTGTTTTGATTTTGTTTGGTTTGGGTTTTTTTAAAATTATGTTTTGTTTTTACACATTGATATAATGCTTTTCTGTTTGGGTTTTGAGCAGGGAAATGTTTAATCAGTTGTAAGGTTTTTATGTGCCTTCTGCCACAATCCTACCATTTTTACAAAACATATGTTGGACCCAAAGCTCATCAGAATATGCCTCTCCTCCTCCTTGACTTAACGTGCTGAAGTCTCAATTGCTGCTGAATTGGAATCTAGGAACTTTAATGCTTCCATCTCAAGATACGTTGCGTCGTAAGGCCATCCCAGGCTAACTGTTGGTGAGCATCCATGCAGAGATTTTCAGGCAGGTACATAAGACCTTAAGAGTAGGTGCCACCTTGAAAGAAAAACAAAGCAAGTGCAAGTTGGGTAGATAAGTGTTGCAGTTTATCCCAACTTCACAAAATCCTAGAGAATGTAAAGTGCAATTTTCATTGTATGGATTTTCTGTTGTGCTGAGGCACAACTGTAGACCTCCACGGGTTGGATACATTTACATAAAATATCTCAGATACTGCTGGACACCAGTCAGAACAGATTTCTGGCTTCCCTTAACTCTGTGTTATAGTACTTTATAGTATGTAAGCGTATGTAAGTGTAAGGGTAGTTACACTTTTAGAGGTACACACTTGATGTAGCCTGGGGGACATGAGGCACAAGGATGTATTCAGAGCTCCCTTTGTACGTTGAAATCATATTAACTGGCAAAACCTTGTTGGGTGCAGAATAAAACCTCCAAAGAAAAGCAGAGTTGTACACTGGATGTAGTAAACTGTTGCCTTCAGCTTTGTGTCCTGCACCTGCCCAAATGGAATGACACATCCTCTTCACTTGTCCTTTTGGAAAAAAAGAGAAAGGCTTTTGGCTTTACTTGTCAGTTGTGGCTTTTCGGTGTTGTGCTGGTTGCTGCATACTCATTTGTGTTAGAGAACTTGCCTCTCTGGTGCACTAGACTGTAGCTTGCCTGTGAATGCAAATAACTCAAGTTGTGGGTGTGGGAAAGTTGGAGAATTTCCTCAGTGCTTGGCTTGTTCTAAATGCACGGGGTTAATGGCAAGCTAGCAGAGTGGAAAGGCCAAAGCATGGGCTTTCCTGCTTACCTTTACTGCTGTCAGAAAACAAAGGAACAGAGGAAGAAAAACCTGCTCAGCTAAGGATCACATCCCCACCTTACCGTAACATTAGCTAGAGCACCATTAGCTAGAGTACCGTCATTTAGGAGAAAGATTCCTTATCTTTGTTTACAGAATAGCAATAGAAGACCTTTTACACAGGAACAGGACCATTGAGAGGCTGGGCTTGAGATATTTTTTTTCTCATACCTTTAGTATGTGATAGAAGTTAAAGGGAAGGAATTCTAGCAGGTGGCTTTGGCAGGGGTGTAGTGCTTTGGAAGTTGTCACCTTCGATCACATTGGCTTGTGGAAAGCAGACTCTGGCCTCTTTGCAGGTAGAAGCAGAGTGTAAAATCCTTTGTCCCACTGAGGACCTCTCAAGCCATTCCCTGTTATATAGATGTATATATTCAGAAATCTTGACGTATCTCATTGACTTGGTCTTTCATCGTTACAGTATAGAAGGCGTTTGCCATTCCATAATTCCTTGCTTTTCATCCCACAACTAGCACTTAAACTGATTTAACAGGTTTGAAACATTTGGGGATTTTGTTGCTAAACGAAGAGCTTGCCAGTCAAAAGGCCTGATGTCCAAACATAGTAAAAGCTGGTTTCCCACCTCCCTGCAACTATATAGCTGTATAATCTCATAATCAATAGTGAAACTTCTTTCTGACTTATACTCAAGGGCAAAGCGAGGGTCTCCAGTAGGTTTATTAGATATCCTAGTGGAGATGGCTTAACTCCTTTAAGACTAATGAGGTCTCCTTTGCACGGGAGTAAAACTGCAGAGAAGACAGAATCAGGCCCATAAGAGACTTTTACTATGGATCTGATGGCTTAACAGAAATACTTCCCACAGCCCCTTTAAAACGCCATGTTTCTATTTCAGAGCCTTTGTAACTTAATGAGTGTGTTCATATGAAAACAGGAGTGTTCCAGTGAAATCAATGGGGTCATTCCTACTTTTGGTTAGTTTCCCAGCTGATACAGGAGAGATCTGGAGATCTAAGCAATAAGCAGACTCCAGTAACTGACTGAAGGCATGGGTAGGTAATTCACCTGTTGATTCACATGCATAAAAGATAGTAGTTTTCCTTTGTGAAAGATGAAGGACCTGGAGTGTTTCCAAAAAACTCCTGCATAATTCTCAAATGCCCTTGGACTGAGGGAAGGACTTGCAGGAAGCAAATATAAACATCCAGCGTAACGGTGCCCCTCGGCTGCGGTTCTGGATCAGCAGAATCAGGTTTTGTTGACATTTTTTTACGTAGGTTTACCTGTTCCGTGGCTTCTATTTCAAGGATCAGATTATGGCTGGTCTGGCAGAGGTATGCAAAGGTGGGGAGAAAAGAGGAGAAGCCAGCCCCTCCTGCTCCCTGGCATGAGCCAGTCCCCACCTTTCCTTCTCCATTCCGGCAAAGGCAGACTTCTGAAGCACGTCTGTTTAAAGGCAGCACCTGGCTCTTCCTCTCTCCAAGCTGGGGAGCAAAAGAGATTGAGTGCAGGGGAGGGCTGGCTGTTTAAAAAAGCCTCTAATCCGACACATTTCCCTCACTCATGCCCAGACATGTACCCAAATCAAGCGGAGACCCCCAGGGAACTCTTAAAAGCAATGTTAGGATGCCTAAAGTGGGGCGGGTGGGGAGGAAGGGGGGCGGGAAATATGACCGGCTGGTGTGATAACACACTTAGATTTTAAAAGAATTGTTGCAGGGTTGTGTGGTCTTCTGATTCAGAGAGCTGGGATTTTCAAAAGCTGCTTTTTCCAATCATTTGGCATCTCCATGTAATCGGAGGCTGACATCAGACTCTCGACTGGAACTACTTGAGCTATTAGGCTGTGAAGAGCAGAAACTCTCTGTGTTACCGAGTGTGTATGCGGGGGGAAGGTTTTTTCACTTCCTTTGATGTATTAGCATCAGGAGAGGGAGTCTTCACTTCATTCCTAATTGCTTCTCGTCTTTGAATTTATATACCGATATGTAAGTAACTGCAAAGGGAGATAGCAGAATTTATAAAAAGTTCAAAAAGGCAAGGCTTAGAGCATGATTAAAATAAAAGATAGCATACAGTGTGTGCTGTTTTTAGCTGAAATATCTCCCTAGAATACTTTCCATTTACATTCTCATTATATCTAACTGCTTCTAATGCACTGCTTAGTTTAACAACTGGCATGTTTTTAGGGTAGATTTTATAGTAGATATACACCCACTGTGTTCTTAGCTCAAGACTTTATATTGCAGTATCTGTACTGGACAATATTTTTTATACCTTCTTGGTATAAGAGGCAGGCAGAAAGCAATAGTGATGGGAACCTAATTAAGCCTCTGGTTTAATTACACCAGGAGCTGTGTGCATGAAATGCTGCTGGATTCAATGAGTGCTGCGTGGCACTGCCATGTTAAGTCTCAGCAGAGAATGACATTTTTTTTTAATAGGATCACTGTAATTCTTACAAAGCCGCCATGGTTTTCTCTTTCTTTTCATCTGCCAAGGCAGTTGGACTTTGAACTAAAGCTACTCCGGCCAAGTCCCTGAGAAAGTTCAGAGGAGCCGTGGTGCTAGCGTGTGCATGTGATTAAGGAGAATGAGCGTAGGGCGGTGTGTTTGTACTACAAATATGCATAGCTTGTTCTGGCCTCCGCAGCTTTTCCCCCTGCCTTCTCAAAGTTTTTTTTTGTTAGCTCGCTGATGTCTGAAAAGACCTTTAAGTTGGCTGGATGGAGGGCAAGTTGGGGGGAAAAGGTTCTGGTCCTTCTCCTTGAAGATGCCTGTAACTTTCAGTGGCTGCAGAATCTGCATTTTTAGGAGTGACATATGTGGGGTGCACTGAAAAATTCCTCTGTGTGCACAGGATTTGCATAGCTTTAAAGGCAAAACTGGGCTCTCTGTGCATGCTCAATTTTGACTGGTTTTGGGTTTGTTTTTTAGGTTCCTCCCACTGCCCCCCAGAAGGGTATTAGCAAGAGCTGTTCTCTTCAGATGGTCTGTGGCTGCCCATGATTGCAGAAGTTGGGTCTTACTGATGATAAATAGCAGGACAGCCAGAAGTAACTCACTGCGATGCTCAGAGGGAAACTTTTTTTTAAGATGGTATTCATATTTCACTACATCCAGTATTTAGTGACAGATGATAAGGGGCAATTTAATTTTAAGTGAAACAAGAGATTAATTATGATTAAATACTTAACATGCAAATCAGAATGGGTCCAAAGAGTGGGTATTACCCAGCTCCATTTTTTCTCCCTACTGTAAGGTTTGTTTATTTACTTGCAGGAAAAAAAGGGCCAGTTCTTAGCACAGGCATGTGCTAAACTTAAATTTTCCCCATAGGATGGATTATTCTGACCACACCATTGACAGCCTGATTTCTTATCGAAACAAATATTAAGGAATAGCACACTGTGTGTATAAGCAGGGGAGAGGGTGGGCATGCCTGTGTATCTCACACCAGCCATTCAGAAAATTTATATCTGTTATTCAACTACAATTTCAACTACATTGCCATGGTGTAGAAATCAAAAGAGGCTGCCAGGTAAAGGACAGAGAAGCCTATTCCTGCTGCATTTGAAGGAGGGCTTGTTCTGTATTAGATACTAGAAAATCCACTGGGGAAAGAATCCCATATAAATGTTCCAACCCAATAAAAAAAAAGTGCTCCAGTTGGAGCTCACATTTTCTTCAATGTGAAAGTCAGTCTTTTGCATGACATAAAAGCTGGAGAAAACCAGGCTTCATTAGTTCCGCTGCTTGCAAAACTGCTTGTTCTTATTCTTCTTTCCCCTCTAGAATTACTGATTATTCCTTTTCAATTTTAAATATTTTTTTTATTTTGGAAATTTATGCCTTGAATGACTTTCCTTTTGGGCCATCCTATCCTTTGCCCCTCCTTTCATGACGGTTTCGCAGGGAATGAAGCTTCGCTTTTACCTTTGTCTTAATGGCAAAGGCAAACCCCTCTCATTGTGAGAATGAACAGTATTAATTTTTACGACTGTGGTTTATTCTCCATTGATTATTTTTAATGTGATGCTGTCTTGTTCAGTTAATAAACTACTGATAACCTGCTAAGATTTAATTAACCCGCTTCCCCAAACATAACCTGCTTTTAATAGATGTTGTAAATGCATACATTGTGCCTGGCACATTAAAACCACTGCTTTAAATTTCTTTACTTTCAAATTGCTCTCTAGCTGAAGTATATTTTGTGGCAATCATCTTGCCATTACTCTGCTAATAGCCTAAAATAAGTATCAGTACATCATGACTTCAGCAATATTTTTTGGCCTCTGTTATAGCTGCCCAGACAGGTTGGATAAGCTGTGTTCTGGACAAAATCCTCCTAACAGAGACCAGGAGGCTCACATGAAAATTTACTGTTAATTCTCTTTTGCTGTTAGCTGGTGTGAATTGGTGCCTGGAGCCTGCAGGTTGTCCCTTTTTAAGCCAGTGTGGCAAAGCAACACTAGTCTGCATGCAGGTGTCTCTAGTTTCATCCTTGCTCATTCCCAGGCCAGCAGACGTGCCCAGGACAGGGCTATGGGGCTGGGCCTCTGCCTGGGACGTGGGGCTACCCAGGTGGCAATATACCTGCTGTCAGCCAGCCCCGCAAGCCATCCCTGCCCAGCAAGGCAGCAGGGCTCTGGTAAGATACCCGGGTTGTACAAACAGATGCACAGTTGCCAGCCACATGCAGCATACACTGTGGTGCTCTGGACCACATCTGTTTGAAGGAAATGAGCTGGAGCAGTTGGGAGGTGAGCTAGCATGGCAGCCTTGACCATGGGTTGACCACCTGTGCCTGACAGAGGAGGGGGAGAGAGGCTGAAGCCGGCTGGACCTGTGCTCAGAGTTCCTGTTGACACATGGTTCCCTGTGTAAAGTAGCACCCAGGCTATTTACCCAGCTTGCACTGTCAACCTTTTTAGGGACCTCTGTCAATACATGTAAAATTTACAGGGCAATTCTAGATCAGATCCAACGATAAAATTGTCAGCCTACAGGTACGGTATGGAAATGAGCACCCCTATTTGAAGAGTTCTGGGTCTGTAAATGAGTAAATGGGTTATAGTTACCTTCAGCAGCTACAAAGTGGCTATTCATTTACAAAATTGTCCAAGTGGAACTTAACACACATTATTAATGTAGATTAGAAGTATTTTTCATTTATCTGCTTGTTCCTAAGTGCCATGCTGAAGAACCCAGCAGAATGGCAATTTGTTAAAGGAAATGAGAGCAAGCTGTGAAATATTGCAGCTCGGGGTGATTAGTTGTTTCCTTTCTGGAATTTTGTTTCCTGTTTGGCTATAGATCTGACTTGATAACAGCATTTTGGACTGTGGGACTAGAGGGTTCTGTTGCTATAAAAAAAAAAGTGTGCCCAATTTTGTGCAGATCTTTATAAAGATAGTTGGAGTAGAAGAGGCTTGAATAGCATCTTCTTCCTCAAAATTCTGTGTGTGACTAGAAGAACACTTTTTTTTTTTAATTTATATGCATAAACACATAGCTAGATAAAAGAGGAAGACCAGTAGAAAGACTGGACAAGATAGTATTGGTTACTGAGGTTAGAAAAGCTTAATAAACGGGAGAAGAATTTTACGGTCACATCAGCAGCAACCTGGTCAAACAAGAGAGAAAATATTCAGTGCTACAGCTCTCATAACAAAGGTAAAAATTGAAAGTAAATAATGTCGCGTGTTCTTTTTGTTTTGGCTTTGTGTCTGCATCCAAAAGCATCTTGTGGTTAACTTCCTTCCCATCCCCTCCTTCTCACAGTGGAAGAATAGTTTGGACTCAAGAGGTGGTAGTGTTGATGGAAACTCTTCTATTGGATGTAAGGGTGATTCTACCCCTAAAGTGAGATACCTCTTGCTTGGGGATGTGGGAATTATGCTGTTTGGTTGTACTTGCAGGAATAAAGCCCTTGCTTTTAAATTAATTGCCCCTGCTGTATAACAGCAAGTGTTGAAAAATAAAATGAAGATGTAGAAAACCTCAAACAAGTTAATGAAATTCATTCTTCCAAGAGAACAGATGGGTAAGTGAAAAGTGAAGTGATGCAAGTCTACAGTGTAGTTTGCAGATTCAGTGAAGGAATGTGTTGTATTTATTACTGCAAAGAAATGTCTCCCTGCCTTTGTTCCCTTTTTGAGACAGTCCAACCTTGGGCTTGTTAAATATGTCTCTACAGAAGCTGGCACATACTGACCTTGTTTGCTGCAGTCTGCTCTTCTGTAGCTTCTTGATTCTAGTGGCATGAGCCAGATGGACAGAGCCCTAGAGCTAAGTGCTGGATAGCATAATTAAGTGCTCTAGTATTGAAGACTGGAGCTGGCTGAGACAAACTTTGGCCAATACTTCTTTGTCCAAGCAACATCTGCTGTGTCAAAGTATTTCTTGTTTTTTCTTTCATATCAAATTCCTTGGATATGAGAATGTTGAATTATATACCAATAATATCTTCACCTGCATAGTACAAGCTCCCTCTACTACTTCGTGTTCTGATAGCACTACAGGAATGTTTTACAACCTTTTAGGGCTTGTGGAAACCCACCTGAATTTTTCTTTCAAATCTCTCCAGCCTTTTTCCTGTTGCATTGTGGAGCTGTGGTGGTCAGTTGTGAGTGTCGTGTGAATCTCTGCTCCCTGGAAGCCCCTTGCTGGTGCAATCCTGGCTGAGCATGTTGTGGACACCGGAATGTGGCTCTGTGGCTCTCACTGTGAGTTTGGGGTCTGAGAAGCCTGGTTTCATGCTGATCATGAAACCACATCAGAGGTCTGTCTGCCATCCTGCAGCCTTTTTCCTTCTGTTTTCATACGCCATTCGTAGCAAGCGAATTGTGTCTCCCACCTTGCCTTCTTCTCCCCTTCTTCGGCATGCCACTTAGCAGCTTCTGGGATGTGGAGTGGCTGATGTTTCTCCTCTGCTTCCTCTTCATGGCCTAGTTTCTTTCCAAGGCAGTGTGTTCCTGTGTGTCATGTTGGCCGGCAGCTCGTGCTGCCCTGCCTGGGTGCTGTGCAGCCCCTGGGGGCAGGATGGCCTCCTGATGTTTTGGAAAGCAGCACAGGAATGACAGTATTTTTTCTGTTTATTTTCTGCCAATGGGCCATGTGTGCACCTTTTAATTTATGGGAAAACATAGCAGGTAGCTTTTAGATGGACTCAGCTGCTATCTGGAAATGTCTGCGAGATGTGAAGAGGAGATGCAGACCCATCCAGGTGCTGAGTCCCTCCTGAGTGGACTGAGGATGTTCAGCTCTGCAGGTTGGAGCTGAGAAGGAGGAGGGCCCAGTGGCAAGAATATTAGTGCTTAAGAGACCTGAATTTATCCACTGACTTCTCCTGGGTGCTGGGGTGAAGGTTGCTAGTGGGATTCAGATCACCAAGTTGTAGCACTCTAAGTTTGGCACCATCCGTCTGATTCTAAGGCCTGTCTCTCGCTGTGGAGCAGAGAAAATTTCTAGGTTGCGTGCTTGGATGAGTCCCTTAACTTCTGTTAAATGCCATGGGGTGAAGTGGGTACTACCACGGGCTCTGTGTGCCTCTGTTCCTCAGTTCTGTGGCAGGGTGACAGCCCATCCCTTCTTCTCAGAGGCGATGTCACACAAGCAGTGAGATCGTCTGGGTTGTCTGGTGATGGATACTGTACAGATACCCCATGTACACACACCTGCTTCGTAAATGATAAGCTGGGAGATGATGATAAGGGCTGAGACCTTTCCACGTCAAGAGCGCTTCTATCCTTCATTGGAAAAAGCTTCCAGGTGCCTTGCGGTTCTGCCTGGTGAAGTTAGTACCCCCAGTGGGATTCTCCATTCCTCCTTCAGCAAGCAGGATTTCTTGTTAGTGAGAACTGCAGCTCTTGCCCCGTGAGGACCAACTTTTAAGTTGGGCTAAGTTTGCAGTTGCCAGTCTTTCTTCTGAGGCCTGGCTCATATTGGAGATTGAGCTTTCTTATGTTACAGGCAATGTGTTCTGCTTAATTACAGTCATGTAAAGATGAGGTTGTACTGTGGGACTTGGTTTAATTAAAAACCAGGGCTGAGAAGTTTAATAAATGTCTGATATGTTCTATATGGCTGCTGAGTGCTAACGCTGTGATTTTCTTCAGGTACTCTCCCAACTTCAGCCAAAAAGGGCCACCTGAGCTTGACATCTGCACTAATGAAAGGGGAGGACAGATTGTCATTCTCTGTCCAGCTAGGCTGGTGTCTTGACAGCTCACTTTTCACAGATTGGGCTTGCGTCTGGGCTTTGGGAAAAGGTTTGTGCAGGTAGTAGTGCCAGAGGAAAAACTGCAGTGCAGAATCTAAGGCTTTCCCTTGTGTAGTGGAAACATCATGATCACGCATGTGAAATGTGGACTTAGAGGAACTTTGTGTGGGTGGTCTTGTTTTGATTCTTTCTACCCCCTCGCTTTCCCTTCCCACTCATGTATGCTGAAGTCTGTCATCTATTTAACTTGAGCTTTTCTAATAATCGTAGATAATATACAACACAAACAATAATAAAGTGCCTGCATATACAATCTCTCTGAACTGTAGAAGCCACAAGATCTCCTAGACATGGTTTTTGTTAGTACTGGCTTGTGAGAGACCTAGCGCTCCATGATGCCCATCTGTTAGCAGCATGTTTAAATGTGATTAATGTGAAAGTTGCAAGAATTGCAATAGCTTTTGCTAGTCTACAGCGGAATCTGTCACTGTTAATCTCTTGCAGTATTAAAAGCTTAGTATAGTCAATCTAATGTTATGGAAAGCTGTAGCTTTGGTTTTGTTACCATCACCTTATTGCATTATTAAACTAATATTTCCTTTTCCTCCATAGTTCACAAGCATAGTAGAGGCAGTGTAGATACAATTCACCTGCAGAAGAATATTTAAATTATCATGTATATAAGAAATCTCTCAAGAAAGAGATGCTTCAGCATAAAAGGATTCGGGGGAACATTAAGTTTTATTGGGATTCCTGAGAGGATGTGGCCCGTGCAGGGTGTATTAGGAGTCAACCGTTTCCCAGCGTGCTAGTAGAGGCTGGGGAAATCGCAGGCAATGTCTTGATGTGGTAGTTCTTCACTGTGCCTGGGTAGATATTAGAAATAATTTTGGCTTACCCACCCATGACGGTAGACCTACTGTATTAGTAGTGCTGATGGTGTTTAATCAGAACTGCTGTGTCTTTAAAAGAGAGCGTGGGCAGGATAAGCAGTGTTATGGCACAAGCAGGGACTGCCTGCTGAAGCAGGCTGACACTACGGGAAACAAATAGGAGAAGACCCAGGGAAAGAAAATTGCTTTCTTCATATAGCTGCTTGTGTTGGAAAGGATCAAAGAAACCATAATGAGTCAGTATCTTTCTTTTTCTTTAAAGAAAATTTCAGAAGAATGATTCAATTAAATAGTAGTTTACTCAAGATCTGCAGGTGGCTTGTAAAGTGTAATTAGATCCCTCTTACCTTTTAAACCCAGATCTACCGCTTTGTTCATTTTAGTGGGGGTGGAGATACCCATTCTTGGATTTACAGTGGGAGATTGGTAGAGGAGAAGGATTGTTATGAAACTTCTTGTTTTGTGGCATGATTACAAGGTGCTTTTGTTTTCAGCATGGACAGCAAGAGTGCTTTGGTCCAGAGATTTTAAAACTACTTTCTAATCTGTGCTTGTAAGATCATCAGGCACTGTAGGACAAATTGAGACTTGCCTTTCACTGAAACACCCCCTCACTCCATCACACACAGCATCTTCACAGCAGCCAAGCAGCTTGTCCTTGTCCAGGCATTGCAGAGTCAAGATCAGATCAGACAGGATAGTGCTGTCAAAGAGGTAGTTACAGAATATATAGGCGCAGAGATCAGACTGGACTCTATGGGATTTTCTAGTTCTTTTGTGTACCCCTCTATAATCCAGTCTTTGAAGCATTTAAGAGCTCAAGGTGCCATGATTAAAAGCTTCAAGGACCATGCTTTTTCATTTATCCTCTAAGAGGATAGTCACCAATTCCACTGCTGTGAGCCATTAGGAAGACTTGCAGAGAAGGCAGACCCCACTTGCCTTAATAGACTCAGTCAGTCTGAGCACAGTAAAGGGACTTTCTCCCTTTTCTGGTAAGATGCACATTGTTGAAGTGATGAAGCTGATCATTTTTGGTCCTCAAGGGCACACCCTGGCACCTCTGGGTCTCAGTATTGCTCCTGCCCTATCATCCTATGGATTGTATAGTGATGCCCAGTATCCTCCATCCATCCTCAACAGGAGGGTTATGTACCAAAGGCTTCAAGTAGTGAGCTGAGGTGTCTGGCACACAGTGTGTTATGAAATTGGGACCCTGTTTTGCTCTGCCCCCACTCCTCAGCTCTTTGGCAGTCAGAGACTGTTAGCTCACACTCTGCAAGAAATCTGAAGAGCTTCTAGGATGGTATTTCAAAGCTTCATAAAGCTGTGCATGATAGTGTAAAAACTGTTTACAGGAGTCCTCGTGGATCAGCTCCATCCTGTATTCATGTTGCAGGAGTATCTCTGGAAAAGGTCATTTTACCATGATTCAGGAGCATTTTGGAGACAAGGAAGTAAGGGGAATGAGGATTCAGCTGCACCTTGAGTGCCTTGCTGTTGACTTATGTGTTGAGCTCACTTTTTAGCTGTTAAAGTGTGAAGGAAAGAGGATTCAGTAAGCAACTCTGTTTGTGTGTGTTTGCCTTCAACGAGCGCCTGCTCAGGCAAGGCAAGCATGATTCAGCTACTAGTTAGTGCTGATGTACCAGAATTGGCAAGCACTGAACACTCCCGCTACTGGATCTGCCCCAGTTGCTTGATGTGCAGTGATGAATGGATGAACATTCACCAATGCTGTTGCACAAACAAGTAAGTTAATAAAAAGCAGCTGATTGTGTCATTAGACGCTGTAGAAACTCCAGAGCAGCACTGAGATTATTTAAAAGCAGATGTTCTTATCTGCAAACTCTTAGAAACATAGAGCGGTGGGGAAAAAAACCCAACAGGGTAGACACAAAGTAAACTCTCTACCTTGTCCTTGAATGATTTCATGGTGAGGACTTTTGTAAAAGTTTTTCACTTGAAGCCTTAGCCGGAGTCTGAGTTTGACAGCGAACTTAGCTTTGGATTGCCTCACTGATAATTGGCGCTGCGCTGGCATTCTCCAGTGAGAGAATTAACTCATGGGGAAAAGTTTTTTTAAGGGGATGCACTGGAAAGAAAACACTCTGTGAAAACTCGAATTATACAAACCAGCTGTCTGGCCTCATATAAAATGACACAGGCCTTTTGTACCTCCATGGAAGTGGTATTTAACCCTTGCTATCATTACCGCGTACCGCGGAGACAGATGAACTTCCTCCTCTGATGGCCGAGCGGGGCCTGAGAACAAAGCGCAGACTGATGAAATTGTAAAGGGACGCGGGGCTGTCGGCAAGGCCAACCGTTAGTTCATTATTCAGACGGACAAAGCTTCACGCCCTCATGAATCACTTCTGGGATTTTTTTTTTGTTTCTTTCACTCTCTGAGGGAGCTCGGTAAAAGGAGCAGGCATGTGGAGCAGTCACTGCAAGCTGGATCATTTCCATTAACGTTTTTCTGCCCTCTGGAGGCAAAAGCTGTCCCCTTGCTTGTGGCCTGAGTTATACCAGGGGTGCCCCTTCTGGCCTGTGTCCCTGCTCCCCAGGTGCTGAGGTGGTGCAGGATTGACTCCTCTGCCCATTTCCCTGGGGAGAACTTGGTTTTCTTTTCAGCTGTGGAAATGAGCCCAGACGTGGCCCTGTGTCTGCTCAGACTCTTTTAAAATTGCTTCTGTGGCTTGAGGAGGACTTCACGGCTGTGGCCTGTGGCAGGAGACCTACATTAGCTTCTCCATTTTATCAGCAGGTAAGAAAAGCTGGCGAGATGTGTCAGTGCCCACCCTCTCCAGCAGTTGTGAAAATGCCTGAGGATGACAGCCGGTTTGAAATTTTGTATTCAGCCTTGCTGCTCCTGGAGGGGCGATGGAGGTGTTCCAGGGCCACGGAAACAGCCACATGGCAATGTTAGTGTTCCTGCTGTGACAGTGGGAGAGTCTGTTGCACGCCTGGGCTGCTGCAGGGTGAGGCAGCACAGGGAAAGGGGCTCAAGGGGGAATCAAGAGGGTTCTTTCAACCGTGAGCCTGATGGCAATCCTTAAATACTCAGGAAAATAGTTTTGATCAGAAGAGTTATGGCTGGTACCAGATGGTTTAAGCAAAGTGTAAGAAGTGCTGTAGTAAAAAGTAGTAACAACTGCCCCCACACAAAGTTTTATCCTAGAGAAGGCTTTGACAGGTGCCTTGAAGCGTCAGTTTCTTACATGTTGCTTTTTCACTCTGTATGTTGTCATTGCACATGCTACTATCAGCTGGAGGGAGGGGGATGTTTTGTTTTGTTTTGTTTTGTCTTAATTTTTCCTAAATTCTTGGCCTCAGTGATGAAACGTGGCCAGCAGCTCTGCAGGTTACCTGTGAGTTGCCTGGGAACTCCCTGGAATTGGTTTCATTTCTCTGAATACCCACTTGTTCTTACATTACAAAGCTGGATGATTAAAGAATCCGAGTTCTTTCTCTGTGCTATTCATTACCTTGTGTACTCCCTTATATCTAAATTAAACACATCAGACCTCTTCAGTCTCTTTCCACCTGTAGATCTTTTCACGCTGTTAATTGTTTTTATAAGCTGTTTCTGGAACTCTTATTTCTCTGTGTTGTTCACCACTCAAAGGAGGCTGCAGACAAGCAGTGTCCTCACGTGTGTGTGTTCTGGGAGTTCCTTTCTCCTCAGTTTCCATCTCCATCCTCCCTGTCTCTCCGCGCTTAGTGCTGCAGCCTTTCCTCACTGTGCCATCTAATCCCCATGACTTCAGCCATCGTAAGTGAAGACTACAGAATCCTTCATTTATATGTATTAATCTGATAAGTGACTAAAGGTACATGCCTGAGCCTCTTGGTTAGCTGCCATATTCATGTGCTAATCATTAACACAGTTGAAAGACTTTTTTTTAAATTAAAAACCAAAGTATGGTCTTTAAAGAGCAGTGTTTTGCAAGAAGAGAAAGCTGTGTTTGTTTTGAAAGGGAGATTTATTAGGATGATATAATTCAACTTGTGCTATCTCCTCACCTGTTTTTCCTCAGGGAGACCATCAATCTTTATAAATGTTTCTAAATCAAAAGATAAAAATGATAGACAAATTCCAAAATGGGATGAAAATACTAACAAGATCTGAAAGAGAAATCCCTTCCTTTTAATACCTGCTGAAATTGAATTCAAACAGGAGCTAGTTCACTATAGGTGTGTGGGATCTGAGAGGAGTTTTCTGGCTCCAGTGCTTTGTAACAGGAGAACGGACAGAAAGAACAGTGGTACATGAGTCCCATCTGGAAGGATTTGTCATCTGAACTCCTAATGCCAGGCTTGCTTTTTGTTTTTACCTCTAATAATTCCCAATCTTTTTGTAATCATATGTCTTACGTGAAACAGCTTTGAGTGGATCCTGAGCCTGGCTGAGTCCAATTTCTTGCCTCACTTTACCATTTCCTTCCTTGAGCTGCCTTTCCACAGCTGATGCCTTCCTTATCCTTCAGGCTGACCCTCACTCTGGCTTTGGCAGCCCTGGCTCCACCACCGCGTTAATACACCTCACTAGATGTTGCTGATTCTGTGTCTGGAGATGCGTGTTTGTCCTGCAGTCCCCAAGCTAGCATAGGTTTGGCAGAGCTTAATGTTTTAGTCCCCTCATTTGTGCCATGCTTTCATCCCACCTGTGAGGCCCCCTCCCTGCTGTGGGGACCTGTTGGTTCAACAAGAGTAGGACGTTATCGCACAGGAAAAGATAAATAAGTAGTTGGCAAGTAACTTTAATTTTCTCACAAAAATGGGGTGATGGAAAAGCTGCCCAGTGCACTTTAAGGGTGGAGAAAGAGGAAACCTTGACATGCATTCATGGAAAAATGAGGTTTGCTACATGCTTGGAGGATGAAGGTTTCAGAGAGAAGTTGTTATGCAGGCCCCTAGCTAGCATTGGAGGGACGTTTGCTGAAAAAGCAGCATTTGGGCCTGCAGTGTTGGAGTTTGCTCTCATTTCAGGAGAACTCTTCAGTAGAAGTCATACAGAGATGTTTAATGGCTCTTCTGTAGCTACCTGAGATCTCTCTTCCCTCTGAACACGGTCTATGATACCTGCCCTGTGCAGGCAGAAAAATACTTCTTCCACAAATTAGGAAGAAAATTAGTGAAGAAAAAGGTCGTTTTCAGTAGACCATGCACTCGTGCCTCTTTCAGAAGGAAAAGTGGCAAATCAGGCTGAAAAAAAGAGATGGTTTTCAAAATTCTCCTTCCTTATACTTTCTCCACTCTCACAAAAAAATAGCCTTGTGACTCCAGCAAGGCTGGAATTGGGGGGCTGCGAAAGCATGCAGCTTGTCTGAAAGTGGTCTTTAACACTGTTTGAGCATGGCAACCTTAGCTGTAGTTTCTAACATCCATAGATATGTACATGTTACATATCTATCCATACATACATTTAAATTCTAGTATCTTCAGTTATTGCATTTAATCACACATTTCAATTTCTCTTTCAAGATTCTTTGCAGCCACTTGTATTTTATTGTATATGAAAAGAAAGGGCAAAGCCCAGGCTTTTTCTCATTTGCAGATAAAGGTTACAACTGTGACCCAGTGATTGATTTTCTTGCTTGACTCACTAACCATGAATTACTCCACAGCTCTTCAGCACTGAACTACACTGGGTCAGGGTTGAAACTGTGGGCTATGTTAGAGAATCAGAGCAGGAAAACACATTTTCTGATTTGTTTTTCCTTTTTGTTCCTACGCAGTATATTCTGCATGATGGAACTAAACAGGATGAGCTTTGTAACCTCTAGTGCACAGCAAGAATTTCCTTTGCAAATAGGCTTTCATTAACAAGGTGTAGTTGCTGTTGACATTTGGTCACTGAAAATAGAGACCTTTTTAAAATGCCTAATAAATATAGATGTCTGATAGTACTTGTTTTTAATACAGAAACTGAAAAATGAATGCTCATAAAGCAATAAGACACTGTCTGGGAACCCTGGAAGAGCCAACCTGTGTGAGACAATGACAGCACAGCCTGAATTTGTGCTGTGTGACGGAACGGTTTAAAGAGCAGAACTGCCGTATGTAAATAAAGCCAAACGGACCTGGATCATATCTTTCCTATAGAAGCAACTGTTGCTGGCTGATTTAAGAGCAACCTCCTCCAAGATAGTTAAGGAGGTAATTTCTTACCAGGTTGGCCCTTCCAAACACCTTTTTGCATTCATGATCACACAGAAGAGAATTTTTGGAAGTAAATGAAAAACACACATAGCCACAAGATTTAGGCTTGGTGTACTTCCTTTGCCATGTCTTTCTGGCAAAAACCTTAACCCTAATTAGGGGTTTCTCTGTGTATGAGTCAGCTGGTGTTAGCAATATAAGTTTTGTCTCAGAGATGTTCACTAATACTGAATTACGGTCCCAAAACCATAAGATAGGTAGGTGTGGTTTTTTTTTCTCTGGACAGTTGTAAAATATTCCTGTTCTGTGTGTGTGGATGTTCATCACAGGGTGGTGGGTGAGGGAAGCTGCATCCTGGGTCAGGTTTTGCTGCTGTAGATTCTCTTGTCTGTGCAAAACCATGGTGAAATTGGAGAGGAATTTCTGCTGACAGTTTGAGGGGTCCTAAGGTGAGGAATGGGGCAATGCACAGCAATTTGGATTAGTCTCTTCTCTAGGTTTTTTGCACTGGAAGGGCACGACCTCCAAGGCATATAGACCATTGTGAGCACACTAAGTGGATATATCAAATGCCTCAGAGGAAAAAAGCAACTTTAAATGAAGTGTTCAAAGAAAATAAGAAAAAGAGAAGGACACTGGAATAGACACACAAGTCTCCGAGAGGGCAGGTGCCTTGTTTAAAACAGGGAATGTATATTTTACAGAGGAAGCCTTGGCTGATCTTTGGCAAATCAGGCTGATTAACACAGTGTTGGTCTTTACACAACACTACTTAAGGTTTAATTAGGTTCCTATGTTAGTCCTGGGTCTGAAGGGGAAGAGAAGGGGTATTCAAAACTCCAAAGGCTATGATTAGAAATTGGACTAGTCTGAGTAAGGAATGAATTCTTCCTTTCCCTCTTTGTCTCTCTCTCTGGAGTACAACGGCTGGTGGGAGAAATTTACTTCTCATGATGGAGTGACCTGATTTTGTCTCCCACTTGCACAACACAGCCTCTTGTAAGAAAACGACTAGTCTTAAATTCATACATAATTGCACAGCAGGGAGACGGAGTTTAAAAATACAGATTTCTGGGTATTAAGCAGCAGAAATCTGGTTTGAACCCTTGAACTTCCTTTGTTGTTTAAATGGCCACCTACAGAACCCGTCCTGGGAGAGCCACTGCAACACAGTAGCTTCTATTACATGGAAAAAAAGTATCTTCCCCCACCCCCTCTTCTTCTCCCCTCTATTCTGACATGAATGTATACTCTACCCTTATAACAGAAGACACTAATTATGGAACTTGTCTAGGCTATACAGTAGCAGTGAATGAGAGTATGTTCTGCTAACCAGTACTGCTGAGCTTGGGAACAGTGTTATCTTTCTTTTCTGGAGAAACTGGGCTACTTGTTTCATTTTACTTATTTTCTTATTGAGTTTTATGACCTCAGCACGTACAAGCTTCCTTCAATCTGTATCAAAGGGGCTATGTTTACATCTTTACCCTCAGATGTTCTCAGATATGCTCTTGCTACGGTTTCAGCAACTGAAAAAAATGTAGAATGTACACACCCTACTGTTGATGTCCGCTATATTAATTGTATTAAGTGCTATAAATATAAATTTGTGCTGTGAATATGGTTTAATAGAGCCTGTGTTTGTATTTTATCATAATTGCCAAAGCCTTAATGTAAAGGGCAATGTTTGACAAACGTGCTGTGAGGACCCATGTGAATATCAGCAAGAAAATTAAACCAATGTGGGATTATTTCATCTACATGACTTCCTGAACCTTCAGTTTTAGTTTTGCATTTTTCATGTTAAAAAAAAAAACAAAGCAACTAAGCTCAAACAAATCACCTTAACTGTAAGCGTGTGCAAAAACAAATTTTGTGGAATGGATTATATGGAGATAAAAAATGCTTTAGTCCTGGTTGACTTGGCTTAGCATGTACCTGTGCTGCAGAATTACCTTCTTTTACCCCACTTAAACTAAGGTAAAACGAAGAAAAATACGCACATTGGGAGGATTAACTCCTTTGCAGTTGTGTTCTTTTCCCCGTGTTGATGCAGAACTGGCTAAAGTGGGGTTCTAGCTCTTCTGGGGGTTTTCTGAACTGTGACCTGCCTTTTGAAACATTTGGGGAGATACTGCAGGCAGAAAGTGTCTGTCCTGACTTGGCAGGGAGGCAGAGGTGATGTTAATGTGGCAACTTGCTGAAGTACACGTCTAGGAATTGCTTGTCTAGAGCCTGAATGGCCTGAACTCCTTTATGAGACCACATGTCCCATGGCAGAATAGCCACCAACTGGCAGTCAGTTGCCAGTGTGTGTGGATTTCTCGTTTTGATGACAGGGGAGACATGAGAGGCTCTTTCAGAAGGAGGGGTTTGCCCTCAAAGTGTACCTTTGCTTTGGAGATTGTTAGGCTGCATGGAGCAGTGATGGGGGAGTGAGGATAATGTTTGCAAATTTTCATAGCTGAGGAAGGCTGATGGCCAGTTTTGGAATACGATAGCAATCGTGGGGAGTGGGACTGCATCCTTGTGCTGGCCTAAAGCCATCCTAGGACTTGAACTGAGCCTCAGTGGGGTATGGAAGCTCTGCAGCAGCCTGTCAGCATGGGGCCATATATGTTTGGTGTGGGTTGCTGTTGTTTTCTGAAAGCTTGCCCCTTTGGATGACAGTTCTTCTTAAAGACTAGTGTGGTTACTGCTGAGAAAATTGGTGCTAACATTTTGTCCTTTGTGTACTGCAGGCGTGGCTGAGGTCATCTAGCTAATTAGTTCTGCAGTACCTCCCTGCAGTGATACCTTGTTACCTTCTCCAAGTTTGGTGACGGGATCCCATTCATCCTATGTTTTCACCCCACCAGCAGTGCTTGTAGATGTGGAATTCCGAGCTCCAAGTGTCTTTGCCTTGGAGAAGCCTGAATACCCTGTTTTGGAAACTGTGGTTTGAGAGCTCAGTGTGATTTCTGTCTCGCCTGGAGCAGACTGGTAGTTGTCTTACATTGAGCTTCCACACGTGACTCCTGCCTGCTGCTTACTAGCAGCCAGGCCTGTATTTCATACATGTTCCAGTAGCATCCTGTGACTAGCCACATGTACTGGAAGCAGCTGGGTCTGGTGGAAGGGGATTGCTGTGGTGCAGCTGGGGTTAAGCCACCTAACAGGAGGCTTCTAATGGGAGGTGGGTCTGCTCAGTGGCTGACCAGAGGCAAAGGCTGGGACACGTCTCCCAACACTTGGATGCATCCCCTTTTCCGTTACATGACCAAGGGCTTTTCCACTTCTTGGGAAGGAAGATGCTTGAGAGGTCTACTGTTGTTGGGCAGGCATAACAAACCAGTATGGCCACTCCACAACCTGTTTGTGTGTCTGTGGTATGACCTCCCCTTGGTTTTTTTTGTGTGCTTGTTTTCTTTTGAAAGCAATGAAAAAGTTTTGTGCTCAAAACACTGACGCATTAAGAGAGACTGCTTTGAAGTAAAAAGGCAGCATGTAATCCTATTGTTTGCCTCATCTTCATTTAAATTACGGTTTGATTGTTTTCTGACCCTTTGTCACTGCATGATCTGGAGGGGGAAAGTGGGTAGCTGTGGTAGAAGGGCTCAGTGAGCAGGGACATCGGTATGTGCACAATCCAAACTTCGATAAAGAGGCCTGAGAATCCTTGGGACTCTCCTCGAAAACAGCAAAGGGAAAAGAGTAAAAGAACTGGCAAACAGCAGAGGGGGGAGGAAGGCTCAAGGATGAGAAAGAGAGGGGTATGCAAATGGTCCGCATGCCAAGAGGGCAAGAACCAATGACCACTGCCAACTATGTTAGAAAGCAAACACATGCAAGGCTTGGAACGCTATATATTCCCCCTTGCCAAGAGGGCAAGAACCAATGACCACTGGCTGCTGCTGCGTGCACACTGCCTACACGCAGGTAACAAGCCAACTATGTTAGAAAGCAAACACATGCAAGGCTTGGAACGCTATATATTCCCCCTGAACCCTGAATAAAGCGAACAAGAAGCTTAACTCATATTGAGTGTTGTCTTGATTCCGGCCAGCTCTTTGCAACAGGTAGCCTAGGAACAGGTTATGGCCTCAGAAAGATGAGAATGACTGAAACATTGAAGTCAAGGGTACTTTATAAGGTATTCATTGTGTTTAAGGGAAAGCTGTGCATGAGAGAAATGCAGTGTTCCGTGCACACTATGCTAAGTGTGCAAATGAAGCTCTTACTTGTTACAATTTTGTTATCCCTGAATGAAATTAACAGCTATTTTATTAATATTTGTAATTTTGTGCTAGCATAGGCTGTACTGTTTGAAAGAAGCTGTTAGTAGTTTGGAAGAGCATTGATGGAAGGCTTGGACCTTGTAAAATGGTGAATGAACTGTCTGTCACCTTTGGTTCATGGCTTGCTGACAGCGTGGGCAGTGTTGCCAACTTCTATGATTTTATTGACCATCTTAGACTGCCAAAAACTAGAGTCATATGTTCATTTGAGCATCAACTCTCCCTGTTTAAAAAGAAGCAAGTTACTAGCTTGTCTGGTTGTAAACATTAGTATTTTGAACTCTAGAGGTTCACAGCCCTGACAATAAATGAAAAGCACTAAGTTACCATTTATAAAACAACACACACAGCCCTGGTACTTCTGTTTAATTGACAAGTACACAGGCTCTGTTTTAAGAGCCAAGGACATTTGACTACTGATCTTCCAACACTTGGACTTGGCAATAACGGCCAGAGATTAGCATATGGTCTCCCTTTTAAGGTGAACTTACTTGGAACTAATCTCAGTACCTTAAAATAAATCAAAAACATAAATAAATGGTGGGTTGTCTGTCTAGAGGACTTCCTGATGGGCATATTGCTATGTTTAGAGTAAGTACAATAAAAAGGCAGTTTTCCATCCTACTCAAAGGATTTTTGCTGCTGTATTCACTGTGTACTTCCATGGATTTTCTTCTCTATTTTTACAGAGGAGATGATGGTAGATTTTGCTGTTTAATCTGGAATTGGTAGTGATATCTGGCAGTGATAGTGCCTTCTATTTTTGCAAAGAAAATGAAAAATTGTAGAAGAATAACAGTTAAAATTGGTTGAATTGTGATATTTTTTCAAAATTGGCGAATGCATATGGCAATGGTTAGATAATTTTCTCTTGGCGTTTCTTCTGCTACCTCATTTCTAAATTAGAGGAATCTGTAGAAATGCTAAAGAGCCACCATTTTTTTTTCCAACATTCTACTTTAAAGCTTGTAAACTCTTAATCTACTGAGTAGATTTACTTAAGACCACTCTTCATTTTATGATTCCAGGGTTGAATATTTTATGACCAGCATTTCATAGCAATGCATACCATCTATCTGGAAATAAATATGATAAAGGAAGTGAAGAATACTGTTTGGTTTTGATAGATATAAATTTACTTCTAGAGAATACAACTCTTAATGTTTAGGTCTCCATCTGAATGTGCTTTAATAAGGGAGTTGGAGCAGCACCACCACCAATACCATGTACAGACTGAGTAATATAATTAATTGCCTTGAGGATCAGACCTGTAAATATGTTATAAATAGATATATTTTGATATGTCCTTAAATCTGTCTGGTTTTCCATAAACCATTTCCTTTGATCAAATGAATCTTAAGGCTTGCAAGCTTGGCTTCAGGCTTTAAAATACAAGAGGCTTTTAGCACAGCGATTGATAGCAGAAGAACAATAACCGCTTTGGATTCAGTGGAGCCCTCTGCTTCTTAGCATTAATACCATTAACTTTATTCTACTTTTGTGACATGTACTGCTTTTTTTTGTCCTCAGCAGAACTGTAGTTATTAAAACAAAGTCAGTTTTCCCCTCCCATCTCAAGATTAGGCTATGTCTTCCCTTGATAAACTGGGATTTCTGTTATTTTAGTCATTTTGTTCCACCTCCTGGCTCAACTCAACTATGTCAGGCCTTGTCTCCAAGCATTGCCAGCCATGCCTTCCCATGCGTATCACATCTCATGGTGGAAATCCCTTACTTGGTGCGGTTTGCTCGTAATTGTAGGGCTTTAAGTATTGTCAAGTCTGACCGACGGTCATTAAAAGCTGTGTCAAGAAGCCTGCTGGTTTCAAGAGGCACTGGATCAGGATGGCAATGGAAGGAGGAAACGCAAGGAGATGCGAGGAGGAAAAAGGGAGCTAGTGCAGAATTAGGAAAACAGTGTCACTCCTCAGTGGTTAGCATGTCTGTTTTGCTTCTCATTCGTTTAAGATGATGGATGCCTGGCTGGTCACACTGCCTAGGATGTGTGGATGGGTTTATCTGCTGTTAGGTAATGCTCTGTGGCTATTTCTGATGCCCGCTTTTTTCGCTTTCATTGCAACGTGCACTTGGAAAGCAGTGAGTTTAAAAATGATCTACTCTTCTGTGTCAGGGATTCATTGGAATGTGAGCAATACTTTCTCCACGCTTAAATTTTTTTTTATGATTGTCACTTTCATTGGCAATTTAATAGCCCCTGTTGTCACAAGGAGAGCCCTTTAACTGCCAGTCAGGGTGATGCTTGGGGTAACGCCGGGGTATGACTGTGTTCGTCTTGGGTTTGAAGCATCCAGTCCCAGTGTCTGGGCCCTGAGAGCACCCCCAACCCTGCCTGTCCCTGCTGAGCCCCCCTGGGGCTGCCCCCACCCTGCCCACAGCCCAGGACCCCACGTCAGCCTCCCAGGCCATCAGCCCCTGCCCAGTGATGCCTCAGCAGGGCCAGTCTCCAGCTCCCCACTGGCCTCGACCTGTCCCTGTCCCCAGGGAGGTGCCCATGCCAGGGGCTGCCCCGCACCTACAGACACCAGGCTCCGGGGGTTCTCTGTTCTGGCACTGGTCTCCCCTGCCACTGCATTCAGGAGCACAGACTTGGCACTATTAGAATTTGGGGCTGGTTTTACTGAACCCCACAAGCAGAGAAGGCAGTATGGTGGTTCTTGCTGCAAAAGCAGGGGCTCTGTGGTTGGGTTCTTTTTTTTCCCCCAAACTGCTAACTGCGATTGTTTGTATTTTACAATATTATTACTGCTGTTATGAGCTGCCTAAGGCAGCCACATCAAAGTACTGCAGAGCACATGTGGTGCCAGCTCAAATAATAGCAACAAACGCTGGTCTCCCAAACCTTGGTTTGATTTCATTGTTTAGGTAGGAAATGAGTTGGTGTGATCCCTCCATCTGTGAGAGTCTTTGACTAGAGATCATTGTTCTGGCACTCAAATCCCTATTTTAATTAGAAAAGAAGGAAACACTTTGAGCTGATGCTTAGATAAAAGCTTAGAAAGATATTTATCACTCTCTTAAGGAGTTTTCTTTTAATTTAACACCTCACAGCAAAATCCCCCTTTTGGTTTCATTTTTAATTTTTTTGGGGGGCATCTCCCGCTCTCTCTGAGGCATCTGAATGGCATTGCTGTCTCGGCTCCCATCAGGTGCCCTGAGTGGTGTCCTGGCCTCACGGGCATCCGCAGGAGTTTCGCTATTGATTTCGGTGGGGACACCGTCTTGTCCGTTGTCTGCACAGAAGGATTTAAGGAGTGGTCTCACAAGGGCCATTGTTACCATCAGGTGGAGTGGGCCTCTGGTATCCGGCTTTGGATGTGGTGGGGGTAGAGCTGCCCATTGAGGTCATCTCCTCTGTCCTGGGGCTCCTGCAGCCACCGCAAGCCACAGGGCTGGGAGGAAAGGCTTCAATACATATTGTCTCAGCTTCTGTATCTGAACTGAAGCCATTTGCTTAGTGCTGACAATGGCAGGAAGTGACTTATTTAGGTCCTGACAGTATGTAAGCATGCTGATTTTTGAAGTATAGGTTTTGAAGTGAAAAACTGCCTTAATTCTGAATGAAGACTCTTGTGTTTCAGCCTGGTTGCCACTGCTGTCCAAAGTATGATTAACACGGGGGCTGAAATTTGTAGCTTTTCCTTTCCTTGGTATGTTTTTTTCCCAGTTTTCTCTTTTGAAAAGGTGGAATGTGTTGTCCTATATCTTAGTGGCTGGCAGCAGCCTTTAAAATGTGCTTAAGTGAAAAGGATAAGCTTCCACCGCAGTCTTTAATACCTTCCTTCCAGAAGCTCAGCCAGTTCCTAGCAGGGATCTGACTGAACACAAGTAGTCCCCAGATGGGACAAATTGAGCTTGTGTTAAAATTGTTCATTTGATCATTTTTAGAAGCCTGCATTTCCATGGAGCAACATGGATAATATTCCGCGAATGGGCCATTTTTGTTATACTTCTAACATGCTGGTCCATCACAACTGACCTTCTCTTGTCCTGAGGTTCTTGTATTTAAGTTTCAGGCATCTGAGTTTCAAAGCATGGCACATCTGCAGTCCCCATTAGGGCTTGCATGGGCCTCCTTGACTGGTTTAATTGTATTCTGCCAACTGTGCCATCTTGCTTTGGAAGTTGTGAAGTCTAGATATTTGATAAGAGTAAGCTTGAAAAAAAATCGTTCTCACATAGGCAAGAAAAACCTCAAGCCTTCACTTCTATGGATTTTTAGAATCCGAGAGGGGCACATTGCTGGAAAGGGGGTGCTCTGGAGAAGAGTCATGGCACGTTCTTGTACATTGCTTTGGTCAACTGCTGGTGCCGTTGTTTGTTTTTTTGGGAGGTGCTGCTACATCAATATGAGCGGAGTGAATGGAGCAAGCTTCTACGCTGTCTCACAGTCCCATGTAATATGATGTCCTGTAATCTAGAAGCCCAGTCAAAGGACTGGAGACAGGATGCTGAGCTGGACAGACTGTTGGACCTAGTGTGGATCTTCTTGTATTCTCTGATTCACTCAAGCAGTTAATAGGAGGGCAGAAGATAGTGTGGTTTGTGCAGCGAATCACACTTAATCACTTTGACCTCCAGTTTAACATTTTGTTTTCCCATTTCTTTTGGAGTTAAGATGATCTTGTAGAATCAAGTATAATTTAGATCGGTTTTACAAACCTTGCTTCTGAATTTGGCCCAGAACCTATAAACCTCTGGCTTCTACGAGTAATGAAACCACAAAAAATGAGCGAGTGGTGTTAATAAAGAATAAATCAGAGCATTGGCTTAGTTATAAGAACTATTAAAATTGCTTGAATAAGGTAAATGCAGTGCTCAGACAGCTAACCCTTGTGCCACTGAAGTCAGTTTCACAGCTTTCACTGACTTGTCCCTTAATCTTCGGTAAAGCATATGACAGTATTTCTCAAAACTTGCATGGAACTAATTTTAATTTATCTGGGTTTATGCACTGCCTAGCTGATTGAAAAAGCTGTCAGCGTTTCCTGACATTGAAGCCTTATTGCGGTAAGGAATGGGCAGTTCACATTAAAGCATTCTGGAGCCTCCAGCTCTGTGTTTGTGTGCATGCACATGGGGACACCCACCCAGAGGTTCAAGCCAGGTTTGCGGCTGAGGCCATATCCATGATAGGGGGAGGAAGGTGACATGGTGTTCTTTGATTTCTCATCTCTCCTTTCTGAGACTTCTTCACATTTGTCTCACTCCAGTGCTAAATAACAAATGGCTATGTCCTTCCTGGTAAAATGTCTTTTCCATTCTTCTGTTTATCCTTTCTTTATGTCTTATTGAGCATTTCCAGAGTTCACTTACAGTGATGGCCTGGGAGTGTGATTAAATCATGATTTACTAAACCCTGCCAAACCTAAAGTAAAATATGTTTAACATTCTCCAGCTGGTCATCATACATAATCCTTGAGTTATTTTTATTTTTTTTTAATATTGAGCTGGTGTCCTGTAAAAACACTCCTGGGAAAGCTGCTTATTTGCTTCTATGCCAGCAAGAGCCTCTGTACTTGCCCAAGAAGCAGCATTATACGCTTGACACCTTGGTCCTGGCGGGTAACAAACACCAGCCGGTGGCTTCCCAAAACACAGAGCACTTCCAGGCTGGAATGGCAAACTCAGTTTTACATAGCAGTGCTCACAACGCACACAAAATGAGACCTGTGATGCTGTGATGGTGTGCAGGCTTTCTGGCTCCAGGAACGGAGGAAAGCAAAGGTGTTCATTAATTGCAGTGCCTACAGGTCATTTTCTCATTCCTTAAAAGTTAGGAAATGCTTTCATTGAGGCAAAACATTGTATTTCTCTCCTGTTGTTTTCCATGATCCTTTTCTGTGTTTTGAGACTGTGCTATTAGAATTTGAGTTACTCCGGGTACATGCTAAACCCTAGGCTTCTGTTTTTCATGTTGAATTGTTTACTGCATTCCTTAGCGGCATGTGTCTGCCTGGATGTTTCCCCACACAGCGAGTGCCAGGTGACTGCTTCCTTGCTTCCCTCTTGAAAGTAGCTGTGCCCATCATGAAGGCTGTGGGACAAGCAGGCAAATATCCACACTTGTAGCCTCATCCTGTCAGACGGCTTTGGGGGAGACACAAGTTGTGACTCTGCATAGGAGGTGGTCTTTCAGGGTCTTTACAGCGTTCTGAGACAGACCCTTTGGGTACTCAGTGGGAGCAGGTATGCACTGTGTGATGGAAGATTTCATGGATTTTCCTCAAGGGAGCCCTTTGTGAAGTTTTCTCCTGATTCTCCTCCTGAGACTGTTGCTGTCAATAACCTTTAAAATCGGACTTGCTTAGGGCCCCTTGGGCTTCTTGACTAAGGTAGTGCTGAGTGATGAGGCAGACAGGCATCGGAGGAGAGAGTAGCCAAACGAGGGAGTAGCCAAATTCTTTTCAAGGGTCTGTGTGTTGCTGAAAGGTGTTTGATAGCCTCTGTTCTACCTTACTCATGGTGAAATTCTGATTTTGTGTCTTAATGTGAGTTTCACAGAGATATAAACCTTATTTAAGCCAGGCACACCTAAGAAAAACCTCTGAAGAGGGTGTGTCTAGTTATTGGGGGTCTGCTTTGAAGGAGTGAAGCTCATTTTAAAGTTGTGTGTTTTGAATTTGGGAAAGGGCCCTATGTCATCCAAGTAAGATTTCCAGTTGGTCATAAGGGAATTGAAATCCCATTCAGACAGCAGACCATTTAGCTCTGGAGCCTATTTACATATACTCAAGTGCAGTATCTGTCCAAGTGCTGTATGTATATTTCAGTTTCTTTAATTGCTCATAGCGTGAATGATTAATTTGAGGGAAAGTCTCTGCTGGGATAAAATAAGGACCTGCTTCTTATCATCATGTGCTGTTTTAATGGGAAGTGAAATCTGGGATTTGAATGACCTGACAGTCAGCAAGACAGTCTTGCTTTTTAACAGATGAAGAATTTCAAACAGAGCAAGGAGAAAAGAATATAGACCTGAGCAGGGGATGCAAGCCTCTTGCCAGCTTATTTTAGCAACACCAAGCACCTCATAAATGCAACAGCTTTCCTTAGTGTGTGAGTCAGGGGGCTGATGACGTGTTTGTTCGATATCGATCATCAATGCCCTTTGATGTTCACTGGCGTGTTTTTGGTAAGGAAGAACATGTTCATTACATTCAGCTGTGCTTAAGCAGTCTCCTAACCAGGTGGTGCAAAACCAGAGCGTGACTGTGCAGCTCAGGAGCATGCTGGTGGCTTGGGTCTCTGTCAAGCCGACTTCACTTGCTGGCGTAGTTGCTGTAGCACCATTGGCTTCAGTAGGACAGGGCTGGAGAGTAAGTGGCCCCTCACTTGGCTGCTCACCACAGCCATTGTGACTGCTTTTGCTATTAGAGAATAAAAGAGATTTTTTTTTTCCATAGTTACAGTACAGCTAGGCTTTAATGTTCTTGCTGATTACCGCTGACCCAAAAAGTCTGCATAGCATGCCTTTTATATGGAGTATATGTCAGTGAAGCTTAAAGTCTCTTCTCCTCCCCTAGGCTTCACTCTGCAGTCATGTCTTTCAGACAGCTGAAATGCCATACCTCATTCATTGGGCTTTGTGGGGAAATGCTTGATCTAATCATGTCTGAATATTTTAAAAGGTTTTCAATAACGAAAGGCTAGAAATGTGCTTTAAAAAGGTCTGCATCCCTGAAAAGTGCGTGCCTTTGATTTAAAACTCTCTCTCGGCTCTCTCCCAGATTTGTCCCTAGCAAATATTTCCTGTTTCTCACTGTAATTGTAAAACCCTGCCATAGTGGTCCCTGTGTCTCTAATGCCCTTTATTGTTTATTTGCATTTTTAAATGCGAGTTGCAGCATTTGAAAGCCATGGTGACAAAGACTGTACCAGTCAATGGAACAAGCAGTTCCACCATCGCTCCTCCAAATAATTTCCATTAGCTCATGTACAACTGTAATATGGATTATGCTTCATGTATCTGTCACAGTTATGCTGTTGCTAAATAACAAGTTTGAGGAGTTTTCTCCCGAGGGCAATTTAAATGGGGCTTCTGATGCTTCTGTCCCTCTGCAGTGAGTATCTGAACTACTGACAGCAAAATGTGGGCTTTGCTGTATTAACTGGATGTTTTCAGACAGTCCAGTGTTAAACTAGATTTTCCCAGTATAAAATGCCTTATAGCTGGGTAATTCCTGAAAATAAACAGGGTAAGATGTCTTACACTCAAACATGCCACAAATACACTGCAGAACAGATCCTGTCCAAGATAAAGGTGGGTCTGGGTTGTTCTCGGTGCTTTTCTGCTATTTACATATGGGGTGGTTTGGTCTATAGAAGTCACCTACGTAATGTTATAGCAAAGGTATAGTTCCATCTAGTTCTCTTCATCTGCATGTGCTGTAACATGCAACAGAGTATTATTGCTGCAAATGAAAGCAGCCAGGTATTATTTGAGCCTATTGTGGTAGGTTAATGATAGTGCTAGCAATGGAAGGGAAGAGGGGTGCTCCTCGAGGGGAAAAAAAGAGGTAGGTGGTGGTGCAGGCATATAAATGGCACTTAAGCCTATAGCTGGAACTGAGTTTTGGCAGAAATTTCATGTGTGCACAGAGCTGCTGCCCTTCAGGAGGGTAGGACATCTAGAGGCCTTTTGAAATGTACTTAGTAAAAATTCATGTCCTTGACTCCGCTGAGAAAGGTAATGATTACAGAGGTGAAAGGACAGAACTAGCCATACTTCACGTCGGTGTCTTGGAGAATGGAGATACTTGCTTTTTTATAGTTTTTTCTCGAGAGAGGATGATGTCAGATTATTATTATTATTATTATTATTATCCTCTTGGTAGTCTCTAAATCAGCAATTTACCAGAGGAGTACACAGGGTTTTCTCAGAAATTATTTTAAGGGGAAAAAAGCCAAACATTTTGTATCAATAAAAATGTTCAATCAGAGAGAGAACACTTCAAAAACAAAGTTAACTACCTAGATTGATAAGATACAGGCTTAAACAAGCTCTCCTCAAATCTCTGTATTTACACTGTTTCTATATTTTTGTATTCCCTGTTGAAGCAAATAGAACATTTTGGTTTTTATTGTTAGTTGCAGAACCTCTCTTGAGGGACAATGCCAACCAGTGAGAAGGAGAAAGAAATAGTAAGAGAGTAGATCTCCAGTTTCTCATACACGATGCAGAAGAGCCGGCCTCACTGAGTCAACTTGAGTCACTTGCAGTATTGGTGAAAGCTATTGTAGAGCTTGCAGCAATGTCACAAGATGCCACCATCCCTGTTGAGAGGCAAGAGCGACGGATTATGTTCCGTGCCTGGCTAGTAGCCTGCTCTGTGGTGGCAAGCAGGCTGGTTCACCTCTTTGTATCTCAACTTTTCATGGGTTGTTTTGATTATGAAACTCTTAGGGGGCAGGTGTTCTTTTCATAAATGTTGACTAATACCTTGGTCAAAGGGGCCTTGACGTTAGTGGAGAATTTGGGAACTTCATGTAAATAAAAATAAATAGGCAGTGAAGGCCATTTAAGCTGCTTATCAAAGAGGCACTTGTTTGAATCAATGATGTACCCATTCATCTTGACTAGGCACTGTGTTTATAGTCAGAAATCAGAGCAGAGGAAGCCAAGGATTTTAATAAATAATTGATAGTGCATACTTGCTGCGGCCATGCTCTCAAAGGAAGGAGAAGATGGAGGGAGAATGCATGCAGAATATTTGAAAGGGAATAGATGAACTTAAGATATAAAATGTCATCCCGTCTTCACATTTGTGTATCTACTACAACACATTTGATGCTTGTTTTCCTCAATGCTGGCTCTCCACAAGACTTTCTCCTCAAAATAATAATTATAATAGTAATAGGGGAAAAAAGGAACCTGATTTGCCAGTTTCTGAGCAAGGTTATGTATGAGCTTTCAGGCTTGCTGCCTGTGAAGTTCTGTATGTTTATATATTGAAACACTGACCTGGGATGTTTTTATGTTCTCTCCGCCTCTCCTCTCCAGTGTGGCCATCTGTGAAAATAGTATACTTTAGGCCTGATCCTAGTGAAGTGGGGAACTGTGTATGAGTACTGTGCCTCCTTCTCTTCAGGAACATGACTAAATGTTATCTGACTGATGTGTTCAGCTGGTGATGACTCCAGATGCAGATACATGTTGCATCTCTTCCTTGCATTGGTGGGGGGCGCATAATGGAGATTTAGAGCAATCTCTCTGATTATGTAAAAGTCATCCTTCTGAAGTCAAGTTAGCTGTGAAATTAATGTCTGCAGTTTAAAAACAGGACAAGAAATGGGTTCACCAGTGCTGAAGGAGGCTTTGAACATTTTGTCCCTTCCAACTCAAACCATTCTATGATTCTATGGTAATAATCAAAAACATCTTTAGAGAAGCTGGTAAATATTTCTAAAGAGAATAAAGATGGAATCTGAATGATGTTCACCTGCTTAGCCATTGCTGGTCAGGGCTTGATAGCCATGGATATGTTATACTGAGAGAGGGAAACAGAACTATGTGGGGGGAGAGTCAAAATCATCAAAACGCCCAGAGGGAGTCAGAGCTTCTCCAGATGACCTAGCCCCCATGAACCTTAATACAGTTGAGCTTTAAGCTGCCTTGCAGCTTCTCTCTTGAAAAAAAAAGCAACCAACCAACCAACCACAAAAGTTGCATGAAATCATTTTGAATGATGGTTTCATTATTCAGCTCTGGTGGATAAACTTCCTCTGGGCTTAATTTGAAGTGCAGATTTCTGCTATATGGAAGTCGAGGACCTGGTTAGAGTCTTTGCCTTTAGTTGGCCTTAAGAATTAATTCTCTTACCTGGCTGTCTAGTGTGCTCCTCTGAATTACTTCTTTCATTTCTTTCCTTAAGCTCTAGCTTTTGTTGTGGTTGTGTTTGGTTTCCTGGATCTCTTAATGTAGATGCCAAACTCTTCTTCCTTATGTCTGAATGTGCAGTCAGTTTCTATAGACCTTTTGGTACCACAGAATCACAGAATGTTAGGGATTGGAAGGGACCTCGAAAGATCNATTAGGTCACCCCTCAGTCTCCTCTTTTCCAAGCTAAAGAGACCCAGCTCCCTCAGCCTTTCCTCATAAGGGAGGTGCTCCATTCCCTTCATCATCTTTGTGGCTCTGCGCTGGACTCTCTCCAGCAGTTCCCTGTCCCTCTTGAACTGAGGGGCCCAGAACTGGACACCAGTTCAAGTGCCTGTTCCTCTTGGTGTTCACAAGTCCTTGCCTTCTCTCTCATTGTGTAATCTTGCAAGGTTGGCCAAGGCGAAGCAAGCAGGGAGTGTGTATGGTCAAGAGGGAGGGGAAGGAGCTGAGCAGAAAGCTGGCTGCAGAAAAAGGCTTGCCATCTTTGGTCAGTTTGCCAGCCCCTCTGTCAGTCAGATCAGAGAATGGGAGTCTGTGCAAGGTGCTCCAGGGTCTCACCTGTGAGTAAGACGTCTCTTTGATGCTTCCTATACTCTGTGACAGAAGATCGGTGGTAATGGTGTTCAGGCAGTGGGTGTTTATGCACCTCTTAGCCTTCTGTTAAAGGAAAAGGGATTCCTCTTCCGAGGAGCATTTAGGATCCTTCAGTTCATGTGCTGCCTTTTAATGAGGGAATATTGGAAAGCACTGTCTGTGAGGACACACCAGAATGCAGTGTGTCCCACGGCTTGTGTGTATGTAACTGTGTCACGCAGAATGCAGAAAATTCAAAGTGCCAGACCAATACAACTTGAGAGTTATATTGGAAGAAGATTCCTCTGCTTTGTGCTGAAGGATGCATGAATGAACTAATAAATAAGTAAATACATCTGAGGAAGGAGGGGGAAAGTCCAGTCCACAGCTTCATAAACTTCAGTGCCATGTTAACCAGTTTCGCTCCTGTAGCAGACCTGCTATGCTATCACAGTGCTTTAATGTTTAATTCACTTTGATTTGCACTACAGAAATATCAAGTGTTTCTGCAGGCAAACCAAGGCATCTAAGGAGCACTGTTGGGAATAAAACTCTAGAAAGACCTTCAGAGAAATTAGAGAAGGGGTACTTTATTGGTTTTTCTTCCAGTCCTGCAGTTCTGTTCTGTGGCTCTGTTCCCACTGTCGTGTTCCCCCCCCCTGTTTTAAGTAAGTATGTGGGGCAGATTGATTTTAATATTGTGTCCTCATTTCTGTGCGTGACCTGTGGAGGCTGTCTATAGCAAGATTAGAAAAACAAGCAAATGTTTAATTTTATGAGGGGGAGGGGAAAGGATTCAAAGGCCCTGCTGCTTTCGAGAATATGACTGCTGCAAAATAGATGTATTGAAATCTGCTCATCAGGAAAAAAAGTCTTGATCAACCCTTGTGTTCCGGCTACCTTCAGACATCCAGGTCATGTGCATTTCATGAGGAATCATCAGGAAAAATTAACAACCATTAACTCTTATATTAATGTCCTGTCAAATAGGTGGTCAAATATGAACAAATTGTACCACAGAGACACAGGAGACTCTTTCCAGTGCTGCTTCAGGGTCTAGACTCTTCTGTGTTGCTGAGACAGCATGAAGGATTTGAGTGTTGCCAGACAGAGATGTCAGGGAGCTCTGCCCAATTAGATGTGCTACCTGTGCACAGTACCAATGCTCAGTTCTCTTCTGAGGGCACAGTGTGGTTGGAGGGGTAAGAGCAAAAGCTACCTTGGTGTGACCACCCCACTAAAGGATATGGTGGGGTTTCTGAGCACTCCTTGGAGGACTGAAAAACATCAACAGGTCTGCTGAAAAGACCATTTTGTAACATTCATTTAACCCAAGATATGAAATTCTGCAGAGGACGTGTCCAAGAACTTTGTTTCGTGTTTCACCAAACTCGTTCAGCCCACCCCTAGCTTTTGGGCCACCGCAACACCAGGGAACAGATACACGTTAAAAGCAGAGGGTGAGGGCCAGCAGCCCTCTGTGAGTGTGGGTGCACCATGGAGGTGGTGAGCCAGCTGGACATCACGCCTGGAAGTGGGGAGGCAATGCCCCTTAGAGCCAACAGCGGGGAGGGAAGGCCTGTGCCCACTGCCTCACCGGGAACCTCTCTCTGCTCATGTTGGCTGATGGACACAGCAACAGCACCTCTTGGGGCCTGTGGCCCCAGGAACAGATCTGGATCTCACATGCATCATGGGACATGATCATCTGAAAATCCTTGTGCATGGGAACAGAATCGGAAAATCCTAGTGTGTAGGAAGTGAAATAAAGACCCAGTAAGGGTCCATAGAATTACTATAATTCACCCTAATTTTTTTTCCAGGCTCTCTACACAGTTGTCATGGTGGTGCCGGCAGACTGCAGAAGTACATGTGCAAATAGCGAAGTTGTAATTTGCAAGTGCAATTAGCTGGTTTTGTGAGCGCAATCACAGTAATTGCAGGAGCCTAACTTGTGTGCTTCACTGTTTTTCATCTTGAGAGCAAAGACTAATTAAACATTAATAATAACATTAACAGCAAAATTAACATATATATATTTGAGACCATGAATTATTTGCTTTACTGCAAGTAACGTAAGTGTGAGGGAGACAAAATGCATGTTGAACAAAAAGAAGCTTGCTGCATTTTTTGGTTCCCCCCCACACAGCTGTTTCATTGCCATATTGGTGTCATAGCTGTAGCAGCAGACAGATTTAGGCATGGCTGTGTGAGGATTAGGGCTCTTTGTAATGAAATCTAGCGGGCACGTGCTATAAGATGGCACGTAATGCGGGAAGTCATTCTCAGATTCCTATTGCATACAACACTGCATGAATGCATGTGGTGCTTTACTAGAGGAAATACAGCCCTACTCCAGGTAGTTTGTCAGCACCAGGACATCAATTTGGCCATGAAATGGTGCAAAGACACTAGGCCAAATCTGACAGATGTAGGAAGGCTTCAAGGAGAAAATAGGTCCTGTGGAGATTTAGGGCATTAGGTAAAAAGGAAATTGCAAGCTGTTCCAAGTGTTGTGGGTGGTATGGAAAAAAGGCACAGAGCTGAGAGTGGGAGAACACCACAGCTTTAATAACTGAACTCAAATGTCTATTTTTGTTCACAAGCACAGGAAGTTGCTTTTACATTTCTTATTTTCTCTTATGATGAATCCATACAATACAGTATGAGGATGCTGGCTGTTTCCGGATGGCTTTCTGCTCTTTACCTGCACTGCAGCTCTGTCAGTCTGTCATTGCTTTAAACAGTCCAACGAATGAACTGTTGGCCAAGAACGACATCTTATTTTCTTCAGACAAGTGGAGGCAAAACTTGACTCACTAATAGCGCTGGTGGTCTGTTAGCCCCTTAGCTAAGTCAGGCATAAACCAGCTGCTTATTACAAGCTTCCATCCATGCTTTTAAACCTGGAATTTTAGTTTTCATCTGACCATTGACCACCTTTGCAGCCTTCAGGTTCTCCATCCTCTTTAATGAGTCCCTTTTCTTCGTAGTCTGTCATTTACTTAGTTTCTGCAAAACAACTTAAAGTCAACATCAATCAAGATAAACTGCCCCTGTCACTGGGAATTTCAAGAGGTACAAAAGATCCATAGTTTTTATAATGGCTAAAGAAAGAAAAAAGAATAAAACTCTGAGCTTGAAAAGTAAAATGAAACTGCATAGGTAAGAGATATAGTGGCATAGAAATAGAATTCCTTAATACGGTGCTATCATGGTTGAAGAAGCCGTCATGACTCAATCATAGGCTGAGATGGCTGCTTTATCAGGCGTGAACCTCCATTTATCCTCCTGTCTGTGAAAGTACATGAAAAATGACTCCTTGTTACTTCTAGGTGGGCTGGTGTGCTGCTGAGATCAAGCACCTCTGACACCCCACAGCACAGGGTCTGGTCCCTGACTTTGGCTTTTATGACTTGCTGGAAATACTTGTCCAGATCTTACAGCTGAACAGTTTAGGTCACTGTTGGGTGTGAGGAAACCGAAGTAGAGTACGGAGAGATGGGTGGTGCAATAGAGCAATATTGGGGAAAAGATATTTTACGTCTGCTCTTGTATTTGCGTAATGTGGCAAAAGCCCTGCTAACGAAAACCTCCTTGTGAGTGTGTGTGCCTGGTGGGCCGGAGATAAGCCAAACTGGAGAGCGAGGGGAGGGAGATGAAGCACTTTACACTGTCTGCAGGATGAGGTCAGGAGGCAAGGCTTGTTCCAGAGGCATCACCTTTGAAAGCCTTTCACAATCTGGGATTTTGTACTTGTCTTTATGTAGTTAATTGACAGATGCTTGCTCTCTTGGAGACATAGACTACCAGAGGAAATGGCCCCCACTAATTGAGCTAAAGGTGGATTTTTTAAAATCTCTTTGAACAGGTACAGGGAGGGGGAAGGTGAAAAGCAAGAGCCCTGTGGCTGTGGGCAAAACTCAGCTGAGAACTCCGCATTTTGGACAGCTGGTTTCTGCTGCAATTATAGGCATTTTGATGATGGGTTTACAGTTCCCATGTAAGTAATCCTTATCTCTTGTTTAGTGAATGCTCCAGCTGAGCCAGCAATCTGATTTTTGGTGATAGTTTATGGGAGGCCTAGGCAAAACAAGAGCAAGAGCCAGTGGGAGCAGCTCTCCCACCTGCCCCCCAGTTCTGCAGGCAGCAAAGCTGCTGGAAAGGATGAGAGGAGGCTTCTTTCGGCTTTCCCACATTGCACAACTTGTAGCATTTTGCTATTGTGCATGAGGATGACATGGTCAGTAATCATTTCACCCACACATACTTCCATTCTCTAGGGTTAATAAAGCCAACTTTGTATTTCTAAAAGGTTGTTTTTAATTTTTGATAACCTGTAATGCCTGCCGCTCTAGCAGGTGACAGTAATTGGGAAAGCTTTTTTTTAGTTGCTTCCTTAGGTCAGGCATGTGTTTTAATCAGAAAGCTACAAAAATATAAAAGAAAGGCATGAGACCCTCCTTGGGGCTCTCTGAAAGTTGCTAGAGCCAAAAAGGGCACACCCTATTCAGAAAACTTTTAGTGCATGCTTCAGCAACCAAAGAGTATAATGATTTATTTGAAAGTGTTAAGGTTTAGCTGGTCAGTGTGGTGCCTTTGAGACAATAGAGCTGTCTCAGGTCTGCTGTTTCAATATTCCCTCAAGAGGCCATTTGTCCAAAATGTACTTTCCTCCAAAGAGCAGCAACTGTCTCACAGGTATCAGACGTGCCCATTACAGTAGGATGAAGAAGTCTTTAGTAACAATTTAAAAGCACTGTAGTAGTATCTGCTCACTTATTTTGATTGTCTCTCCACTCTTTCCCCTGCAAGCCTAGCTATTCAGGAGCCCTACAATAAAGATAACTGTATTCAAAACACTTTTTTTTTTGCTGTGCAACACATTACTGATGAACCTTGGGAAATAATCCTGACTGGTTGGGAGGTAGCATGAATGCCTGGCAGATCTCCTACTTTTATAATCCCTCATGCATCATACCATATTTTTGTAACCTCTTAAGTACTCTCTTTCAAACTATTTGCTCCCAGACTAAGATTTGTTATGAATTTATGAAGGTGCTGACATATACTGTTTCACATCTCTGGTGCGAAATACAACAGCTCCACCTTTTTCCTCCTCATCTTTTCTTCTTATTTATGTTAAACAATTATTTTTCTCCAAATGTCCTTTCTTTTTGATCCCTTGGGCCTTTGTGCCACCCACATTTTGATGATTGTTGACCACTGTCACTACCTGATCCCATGAGAACTTCGCCTGGTACGGTAGAGCTGGGTCTGACACATTGTGCAGGAGCATAATCACCCTTACTGCTCATCACAAGTGTGTTTGAAAGAAAGCTGGTGCTTCTGGGAGGAAAACTTGCCTATACTACTGTGTCGTGATGGAGAGAATTCACTGAGCCCTCCGTTTCTTTCTCAGTGGAAGAGAGAGAAGACTGTGGTACAGTCCCTGTGGTGTTGCAGAGCTGGCCTGAACCTATGATTGAGAGAAGTTTTCAGATTCATTTATTTATCAGGTATTGGGGAGGAGAGGGGTAATCCTGTAAAGGGAGACTTGGCCAACTTTGAGGGAGTTTGCAGCATTGTGCCACGAGTTGATGCTACTCTTGGCAAATACTCCTGCATTCTAGACGAAGTCACAATTCCAGATCATTGTCTGGGCATGAGTATTGCGGCATTTCCTGACTGTCTTCTTGGAAGTGGGATGAGTTTGTGGCTTATTCCCGTTCTGCCTGGATGGTCTGCTTGTGTTTTACTCCTTTACATCCATGCAAGCAAAATTTAGAGATAGTGTTTTAGGGAGAGAGGTGTGGGGGGGAGATCAGTTACATATGCAAGTGGGACACAAAAGAAAGTTTTCCCTAATCTAACTGCTGTAAGGATGAATACCATCTGAGGGAGGAGCAAGTCAGATGTCCACAAGTGATCTGAAAAACAGACAACAGATTAAGGAAGGAGAGAGTAGTAATTTAACCTTTTGTTTTAATTAAGAGGAATGCTCTCTAGGCCTTTCACCTTGCTACAGGAATGAGACCAGTGAGTAAATATTGTTGCTACAGTTTAAAGAAGGAAACTAGAAAAATCCTCTTTTTTTTTTTTTCCTTCTATAAAGGGGAACTATTTGCAAAGAAAATATCTCCCACAAACTAACTTGTTTGCAGAGGTTATTTCGTATTATATGGCAGAGTAAAACACAGAGTTTCTAAAATGTAAGTAGCTTTAGTTTAATAAACAATTCGTGCAATCATAGACAGCTCAGGCTGGAGGGGACCTCAGAGGATCATGCCGACCATCTCCTTGCCCTGAGGCGGATCAACTGTACCAATGTCAATCTCAGAAGGTGTTTGTTCAACCTATGCTGAAAAGCCTCTGATATTGAAGACTTCATGGCCAGCCTGTTCCAGGGCTTTGCTATTTTTATCAGTACGAAGTGTCTCCAGCTATCCAACTGGAATTCTCTACTCCATGATGTAAGCCCATTACTTACTGCCTGATTCATCCTGAACATAGGAAATTCTCTTTTCCATGTGGCAGACTTTATATATTTGAAGACTGTTGTCCTACATCCTCTCTTCAGGCTAAGCAATGCCAGTTCTTTCACTTTGAACTTGTTGAATTGTTTCAGAGTGGTCCCTTATCCAAGAGTCTGTAAGGAGGGGTGGTAGATAGAGCATTGGGTCTTGCTGTTTCCTTTTAATTCAGAGGGTCCAAATATTGAATTGAAGGTTAGTGCAGATTGCTCTGAAATGTCAAGCTGACAAGAAGTCCAGAGAAACAGATTCATTATGTTTGACCTTATTAGTCTATTTGAAGTAAAAATCTAGTCTTAAAACACTGATGTTTAATCTAAAAAAAACAAATAGATTTTAAGCATGGTAATGCATTTGGTTTATTTTAAAATCTTCTCTACTTTGAAACTTTTGCTCACTTCAAAATGCTTCTCCACAATTATAAAAGGTTTAATTTTTAGTTCCTTTTTTCCTTTCCTCTCACTAAAAGGATAATCTTAGCTTCCATTCAATCACCTGACTCCAGGAGCTTGGGCTGTAAGAAAAACACCACACATAATTAATAAAGTTACTGGATGTGGTTACTGGATTTTCTTGGAGGGTGAACAGCTTGATTAGTAATGTGGTCTTTACCACTATATAATTTAAATCTACTCTTTTTTAATATTACAGGTGTATTGAAAAAAGATATTTTCTGATAAAAATCTGCTGTGTTCTGCTGGGTGTTCATTTCCTTGCCAATAGCTAAAAGGCAGGGTGGAGTTACTACTCGCTGACAATATTTGGCCAGTTCACTTCAGCTTCCCTTTCTGTCCTTCATGGAAAAGCTTAGGAGATAACTATGGCTATAGCTTGAGCAAGGATGTTATTCTCCACCCATGTTTGGACAGTTGTGTTGCTCTCTGTATGGAGGAATGTTTTATGACAATGCCTTGAATTGATTTGTTGTTTTAAATATTATCTTCTGCTGAAAACCCCTACATCCCATTGCTGGTTTTTCTGCCCTGCCAGTCCCTTTGGCCTCTTCTTTTACTGCTGGCATTTCATATTCCTCTTGCTGTTGCCTGCTCTGGCTGATCTGATCACTTTTGTAGTTCTTTTGTTCTTTTCCCCTTCCTGCCCCCCACCTCCCCCTTCTGTTTTGTGCCCATGATATAGTACAGTCTCCAGCACAGCAGGACTGGAAAAGAAGATGGAAGGATTAATCAAGAGAATCTAAATTAAAAACTATAAAATCTAAAATCCAGGCCGGATGGCTTAGGATGTATAACCTTACTTTTCAAGTCACTAGCGTCAGCTGCAAAGCCTTCATTGAACTGGATGGGTGGTCTTGTGTGGATAATCAGCAGAAAAATTTGTAATTTGTATGCATTCCCCACAGTCCCATCTGGCAGCTCCTTTCTGGAAGCTGTGGTGGGGATGCCAGGATTGAAATGGTGCATTAGTATCTTCTCACCCTGTTAAAATGCATCCTTCCAAACCACTCTCGTGCCTGCTAGAAGCCAAGCATCTCCAGCACTGCTTTTGACAGAGAGGTTTACTCTCGTTTTATTGAATGGGCACATGCCCTGCAACCAACTTCTCTTTGGGCTAAACAGCATATGCTTACACGTGTCCCCAAATAAATCACCTCTGAAAGCAATACTGAGAGCCTAGGAGAAGAGTTCTGCTCTCTGCCCCCTCCTTCTTATGCTGCCCATGTTTGTGCTGAGGGGTGCAAAGTGCAGCTGCTTGGCACATGGGAAAGGCAGGCTGCGTTGAATAAAACAAACCAGGGCTGTGGTCCTGCTGCTTCAGAGGAGGGGGTGGAGGCCATCAAAGTGAAGGCTCCCACTGCCTGTGCTCATCCCACCTTTGCCGTGCCAGCTGTGTGATAGCTACAGCTGCCCACGGGAGAGCACGGGGACTGCAATACAGAGCAGGAGCCGGTACAAAGGGCTGGGGCAGACAACATTTGGACAAGGCTGCATGCAGGGTATGGGGTTTTTGTGGTTTTTGTTTTTTTCACAAAGTGCATTCATTATGTTGGCTTGAAAGCAGGAATCTTAAAATGGCATCATCTCTTTGGTATGGATGTTCTAGGGTAGTGCAAAGGTGTTTCCACTGCTACAGGTACTCACAGCACAAAAGAGAAATAAATTACTGTGTTGTGAAATATTTTATATCAGTGTAACTATATCTGTGCTACCGCTTTAATTGAACAGATATAACATCACACCCCCAGCTGAAGTAGTCAAATTATTATGGAAACTTTGGGTAGAACAAGTCTTAGAGGAACTAAAACCCAGAGCGACTGGCTTAGCTTGAACCACCAAGTTATTTAAACTAACCCATCTGATTTTTGCCTGAAGCAGTTGAGGGAGCTGCCTGCCTTTCAGGATGGAGCAGGGAAGAGGAAGAAGAGTAACTGCAGTGGGGTGACAACCGGCTGGAGGTGGTGGGAGGGGGTGCATCCCACGAGCAGGTGCGTCCACAGGACTGAGCCATGTCAACAAGCATTTAAATGTGTACCAAGCATTTATAACTTGCCTTTACTCAAGGAAACTATTGCAGGATGTGTTGGTGGTATATTGTACTCTCTTGAGCAAAGTGGAAGATGTCACACTGTGGGACATTGTAGAAAAATGAAGACCTGTCTTCTGAGCATGATGCTGTGACTGAAACATGTAAATTGATAAATAAAGCCATGCATGATTTTCTGCTAGCACTTAGGATCTTAATGCAGTAACCAGTGAATTGCAAATGCAAGTCCTAAGCTCAGTACACTACATTTGGTTTTTTGTAATGAGTAAGGTTAGAAGTGATAAGATGCAGCTGAGGAGCATGCTTGAAATTGACATTTGCTTTTAGCTCACCCAAAATAAATACTAATAAATCTATCAGCTCTTCACCCTTTTATACTCCGTTGTGCATAGTGGCTAATATTCCTGCACTATTTTTATTGTTGTGGTGCTATTACAGGATTAACATCAGTATCAGTTCACCAATGGGCCATTTCAGAAGCTTTCCTAACTCCATGCCCAGAAACAGAGGGATTGTCTTTGCAGCATTGCAGATCACCGGATTATCTGTCTGCTCCTAGGGTGAGCTAGTTGTGGAATAACCTTTGTTGAAACAAGTCCTACTTCTTATAAGAGCTTTGGCAAACATTGGACTGGGATTTTTTTCTCTGTAGTTGTTAGTAGGTTGGCTTAGCTCCATGAAGTCGACTCGGTGCAGCGTGCTCTGTCTCAGCAGCCAGTGTGGCATGTCCAGCTGCAGAAGCCCTTTCCTCTCTCCTCCTTGTCGGACTTTGTGTCTGCAGAGGAGATGTGCCCCAGCCCCGTCCTTTCCTCCCATGTGAGCTGTGGTGATTCCTCAGCTTTGTGCAAGGCAGTTCGTGAGCATGGAGAAAACATTTGACTGCTAGGGAAAAAATTGGAACATTGGTTCTCCTGCCTCTTTTTTTCTGGACAGAGGGGGGTGGATTTGGACTATGCTGATGTCTGTGAACATCCTTTCTCAGGTGAAAGCTTTGTTATCCTAATAAGACTTGACTTGTCAAAACTTATCCTAACCGGCAAGATGTCCTTCTTCTCAGGACAGCTTGCCATCATGACATGGCCAGTGAGGCATATATGAATAAAGAATAATATAACTAAAGCAACAGATAAAGGCACAAAAAAATAGCTCTTTTCTCCTAGGTACAGAGGTGGGTGACCTGGGACTTCTTTTGCACAAAGGGGTGAAGACCTCTCTGAGAAACTGCTGGCATTGCTTTATTTGTCTTTCTAAAAGCTGTCTCTTCTAAATCTGCACATTCGCCTTTCGTGTTGTTATGGGCTCCTAAAGTGAGGCATTACTGTTAATGTTTGACTTAGATATGTGGAGACCAATATTTATTTCAGAAGGCAAATCAAAGAAGTGCACTCATGTCTATCCATCCTCCCTCAGCTGTGAAGCTAGTAGGCAGTATCCCTAAAGGAAAACAGTTCTTTGAATCTTAAAACCTGCTCTGTGTGACCTTTGAAAGGAAATAGCCAAGAATCTCAAAGCTTTTAAAATGCAGCAGTTTGTTATTTATTTAACAAAACTCTTTCAGATCCTGCAATGGTTTGGGAAAGTTAGTGTTTGGTAGGCTGAGGAGTTGAGCACTAACTGCTTCACCTTCTAGCTTGGATGAGGGAGGAGGACCACACCACCTGTGGTCTGTGGAGCTTGCTGGGACCATGCTGAGATACAGTCAAGTCTTTAGCCATGTTGGTGTCAATAGCTGCCTGCCACAACCCCAGTTTTGCAGCCTGCAGAACAGCCTGAAAAAGGCTGGCCAGGTACCGCAGCAGGCAGCTTCACTGGAGCACCCTGATGCTACGAGCAGGGTACTACAAGGATGCAAGCCTAGTCAGCACAAGTCTTGCTCAGGCGTATGTGTGACAGGGCAGGACAGTGACCGCGATGCAGATGTGCCCTGAGGCTGGTGCAGGACCATCTTCCCTCAAGGGCTGCGGGTGCTGGGCTCAGCCCCCATTGGGGCAGCTCCAGGGGGAACAGTAGCAATGCCAGAAGCTGCAAAACAAGTATGAACCTGTTGGAGGAACAGTGGCAGCCTGTTTCTTGAGGTTGTTATGACTTGTTCAGCTCTAAAACTGAAGTGGCCCTGTTTCCCATGGACTGCTGTAGCCTTTACAATTTTTAAGCGTGCTGTATGCATGCAGACCACATAGCTATATTTGTTCTCTGTCCTCTGCAAATGCAGTCAGAGGGTAGGCATGCAAGCATACAAATACAGGGATGGACGCACACCTCATGTACTGCTCAGTGTGTATGCTCTTTATGGCTCTGTTTGACTTTTATGTGCACTGGATATGCATTACTCTTGGTCAGTCTGTAAAGGCTCAGCTTTGCCGTTGATCCCTGCATGGGATCAAACCCGATTGAATTCACTGGTGCCTGTGTGTACTTATGAATATGAGCTAGCCCGGGAGCTAATATGTAAGTTTTGCACAAAGATAATTCTGTGCTCCCAGTCTCAATCCCATTGTGAATGTTCTTCACTTCAGTGCATTGTTTAAAGCCCACAGGTCTGGGCTTCTTTACAAGGCTTTTTTGTGGTGCAATTTGGTCTGATTGAAACCACATTTTTATATGTGTCAAAACCAGTTCAGCAGTTAAAAAGAAATCATAGTATCGATTGGATCACATTTCCTAAGTG
>VZTO01009389.1:0-21564 GCA_013400615.1 Syrrhaptes paradoxus | reverse complement strand
TTTCCTCTCTCCTCCTTGTCGGACTTTGTATCTGCAGAGGAGATGTGCCCCAGCCCTGTCCTTTCCTCCCATGTGAGCTGTGGTGATTCCTCAGCTTTGTGCTAGGCAGTTCGTGAGCATGGAGAAAACATTTAACTGCTAGGGAAAAAATTGCTTATTGGAACATTGATTCTCCTGCCTCTTTTTTTCTGGACAGAGGGGGCTGGATTTGGACTATGCTGATGTCTGTGAACATCCTTTCTCAGGTGAAAGCTTTGTTATCCTAACAAGACTTGACTTGTCAAAACTTATCCTAACCAGCAAGATGTCCTTCTTCTCAGGACAGCTTGCCATCATGACATGGCCAGTGAGGCATATATGAATAAAGAATAATATAACTAAAGAAACAGATAAAGGAACAAATAAATAGCTCTTTTCTCCTAGGTACAGAGGTGGTTGACCTGGGACTTCTTTTGCACAAAGCGGTGAAGACCTCTCTGAGATACTGCTGGCATTGCTTTATTTGTCTTTCTAAAAGCTGTCTCTTCTAAATCTGCACATTCGCCTTTCGTGTTGTTATGGGCTCCTAAAGTGAGGCATTACTGTTAATGTTTGACTTAGATATGTGGAGACCAATATTTATTTCAGAAGGCAAATCAAAGAAGTGCACTCATGTCTATCCATCCTCCCTCAGCTGTGAAGCTAGTAGGCAGTATCCCTAAAGGAAAACAGTTCTTTGAATCTTAAAACCTGCTCTGTGTGACCTTTGAAAGGAAATAGCCAAGAATCTCAAAGCTTTTAAAATGCAGCAGTTTGTTATTTATTTAACAAAACTCTTTCAGATCCTGCAATGGTTTGGGAAAGTTAGTGTTTGGTAGGCTGAGGAGTTGAGCACTAACTGCTTCACCTTCTAGCTTGGATGAGGGAGGAGGACCACACCACCTGTGGTCTGTGGAGCTTGCTGGGACCATGCTGAGATACAGTCAAGTCTTTAGCCATGTTGGTGTCAATAGCTGCCTGCCACAACCCCAGTTTTGCAGCCTGCAGAACAGCCTGAAAAAGGCTGGCCAGGTACCGCAGCAGGCAGCTTCACTGGAGCACCCTGATGCTACGAGCAGGGTACTACAAGGATGCAAGCCTAGTCAGCACAAGTCTTGCTCAGGCGTATGTGTGACAGGGCAGGACAGTGACCGCGATGCAGATGTGCCCTGAGGCTGGTGCAGGACCATCTTCCCTCAAGGGCTGCGGGTGCTGGGCTCAGCCCCCATTGGGGCAGCTCCAGGGGGAACAGTAGCAATGCCAGAAGCTGCAAAACAAGTATGAACCTGTTGGAGGAACAGTGGCAGCCTGTTTCTTGAGGTTGTTATGACTTGTTCAGCTCTAAAACTGAAGTGGCCCCGTTTCCCATGGACTGCTGTAGCCTTTACAATTTTTAAGTGTGCTGTATGCATGCAGACCACATAGCTATATTTGTTCTCTGTCCTCTGCAAATGCAGTCAGAGGGTAGGCATGCAAGCATACAAATACAGGGATGGACGCACACCTCACGTACTGCTCAGTGTGTATGCTCTTTATGGCTCTGTTTGACTTTTATGTGCACTGGATATGCATTACTCTTGGTCAGTCTGTAAAGGCTCAGCTTTGCCGTTGATCCCTGCATGGGATCAAACCCGATTGAATTCACTGGTGCTTGTGTGTACTTATGAATATGAGCTAGCCTGGGAGCTAATATGTAAGTTTTGCACAAAGATAATTCAGTTTAATGAAATTTAATCTTAAAACTGCAGGTGGGACACTGTTTAGGCGCAGCATCTTGCTTGAGCCAAGACAGTTACAGTGCTTGATTGGTTGAGGCTGTGATTGAGACCATCGCCAGGAGGAAGCTTCAGCTCCTGTTTGGACATACAGAAGATCAGATCAGCTGTGGCCAGCAGGGTTTCTTCATAAAAATGTTACACTTCAGTGGCCTTTCTGTGGGGGATATTTTAGTCTGGGGGATTTATTTTCTTATTTCTTATTTCTTNTTTTTTTTTTTTTTTTTTTTTTTTTTTTTTTTTTTGCTAAGGCTAAAGTGTCAGTTGTTATAATTTTGGTCTGTGTTTCTGAATATCCTTCTAGTGTTCCCAGTTAGCCAGTGTCACTGAACCAGGACTGTAACAGTCTTGCTCCATTAACTATTACTGTTTGCTGAGGGGTTAATGTAAATAAGGGCAATCAGGAGGAGAAAAGTAAGGGGAATTTAGCTGTTCCTCCTGTTACAGCTCTGCCCAGCACTACATATTTTATTGTAAATCCGGCACTAAGGGAGATTGATAATATAAGATGAAAGGTCTGTGTGATCTCATGGCTGGTAATAATGACTGAGGGACCACTTATTTCCTCCCCCTGTGCTCCCAGTCTCAATCCCATTGTGAATGTTCTTCACTTCAGTGCATTGTTTAAAGCCCACAGGTCTGGGCTTCTTTACAAGGCTTTTTTGTGGTGCAATTTGGTCTGATTGAAACCACATTTTTATATGTGTCAAAACCAGTTCAGCAGTTAAAAAGAAATCATAGTATCGATTGGATCACATTTCCTAAGTGGATGTCACTGGATAATTCTTTTGTTATACCATTTAGCTACACAGGATTAAGTGAGTGTTTACTATTAAGCAGTTACATATGGGTCCTGTTAATTCGCACATTCTGTTACTGCTTTTTGACTAACAACTTGTCAAATAGATTGGGATTTCAAAATGTCTCTTAAGTCACCAAACTGCAGGGAACCTTCACTTCCAAAGCAAAAGCTAGTCCACTTAGGGGTCCACAGGTTAGAGTAGTGTTGACATCTGAGGGACTTCTGTTTCTTTAAAAAATGGTTTGCGGAACAAAGTACCTTTTTTTTTCCCCCCTCATTAGGCTTCCTGCAGTGCAAGAAAATGAATATATATGGTTTGCAAACAGAGCTAAGGATGAAAAAGATTACTTTTGCATCTCCTGTTATTTTCCGGCATGTATGTATTCCAAGAATGAAATGCTCGCCTTCTTCCCAAACTTTCTTTCACTCCTTTTGGATCGGGCTCCTTGTCTTTTTTTTCATTCTAAATGAATATCATTTCACCTTTAATGGGTAGAGGGTTGATCTCTGCTGTTGTGGCCTATGATGAGCCTTTGTCTTCATTGCTGTTCTCCCTCCCAACAAGCTCTGGGGCCTATTTGAAAGCGCTGCTGTCCTTTTTGGAGCCTGAGTTATAGGGTGGGGAGACAAAGAGGAGATGCTATGAGGCTTCAGAGCAGGACGGGCAGTGCAGTTTGAAGGACACCCACCTGGTTTCCTCAGCCCTTACTTTCTGCTGGGTTTTCACATGGGTCCTCCAGAGGCCTCTGTTCTTGCAGCTCGTTCTGGTCGGAGGACAATACTTCTTTGGAGATGCAGCAGGTCAGTCCCAGTGAGGAGCAGCTCAAGTCCTGCTGTCTCACAGCCCTGGGACCTGGTACCTCTGTGAGGTCAGAGACGAGCATGAGCTCTGCCGCTGGAGTGAAGCTGGTGCTAAAAACCTGGTGTCAGCAAAGGGAGGATCTTGCAGCCTCTTGGTAGGGCATGGGAGGAGATATCCCGAGTGGATTAGGGGAATGAAATGACACAGTCTCAGGACAAAATGCAGCAACTGATGGACTGAAGAGAAAGGTCACTGCCTACTTTCTCAAAGGAGTCTCAGCTGTAAAAATAATAGGAGTCACTGACCTAAAATGTGACATTATTTTCTTGAGCCCTTGCACAGGAGCATCCATAAAGTCCTGCTTTGTCTGTTGGTTGTTGTGAATGTGTTCAATCTGTAAAAGCAAAAAAACCAAACCCCACCACAACCCCAAATACAGTCTCCCTCTAACTGCTCCATCTGCCAGACACTGCTAACATTTCCAGGGAGGGTTGCTGTCTTATTTGGTGTCTATAAAGCAAGTACTATGTGGCAGGCCCTAAAAACTGCAGGGAGAATATACTCCTCGTATTCTGGCCTCTTCTGATTTACTCTGAGTTTTGTTCTTTTTTTGACACATTTGTGGGGCTAAACTACAAGCTTGCCTTGCAGAGCCAGGATAGAGTTCATTTTCTCCTCTTGGCTGGCTCTTTAAAGCAGAGTTCCCACTAGCAGAGCTGCACTCCTGTTGCCTCCTGCCCAGCTCTTCTTCAGAAGGGAGCTTTTCTTTTCCCTCTCTTTATGGATTTTTGGTAAACATGTCATGTTGCAACAGAACAAGCCAATGAAAGTCAAAACTTCCTCTTTTCCAGTCTGTAAACATTTCCTGGAACAGTATGCTCAGCTTTGAAATCCTTTCCAAAGAGTATCTTAAGACCTCCCTCCCTCTTTCTATGAGTCACTTGATCAGAGCAGCATTCCCTTTTCTTCTGGTTAAGCCACTTCCAGGCAACCTTGTTAAAGCAGTCAGGATTTAGTGTAAAGGAAACCACTGCCAGGTTAGCCATTCCCTCAGGATACGCAGCTGGTTACTGGCTGCTGGAGCTTCTTGGGAGTCTTTGGGCTCCAGTCCCAGGTCGTAGACTCTTGGAGCAGGAAATTTTTCTTGGACACTGTGTGCTAGTCAGAAGGATAAAGTTCATGGGCACAATACAGTAGGCTGCACTTTTTTTATTGTGTACTCCTTCTAAAACAAATAAGTTAGCTATTTGCTCCTTCTGCCCTGCTGGTAATCCATTACTTATTAGACCTTACTTCATTGTGTAGCAGAAGCGAAAACTGAAGGGGAATTTAAATAATACGAAGGAAATAAACTGTCTTTTAAGCTATTTGCTCTTACTTGCAGGGAGAGTGGAGGGCTTAGCTGTGTGATGGGGTCATGCCAATGGCAAGGGCCATGGGTGAATGAAGTGAGCTGGGAGGGTTCTGTGGAATCACTAATTGGGGAAACTGGAGCTTGCAGGTCTTTGCACCACATACATGTTACAGGGACCTGCCAACGGCTGTGGCTGCGGGATGAGTTCAGGAGGTGCAGCAAGGACAGCCTGACCACGTGCTCCGTGGCCGTTGGAGACCTTGTGCCACTGCTCCCAGACGGTTGTAATTTCTCTTCACTTATCGGGGCTGGCAGAGATGTCCAAGTTGTCCAAGGTTTTCCTGAGTCCTGAGCTACCACAGTACATGGGGCAGGAGAAAAACCTCAGCCTGCGGCCCTGGTCCTCCTTTAGGTTAGAGTATGATTAATATTATTGAGTAGACCAGAAGGAACCTTCTTGTTGTTAGGGATACATGCTGATGCTCTGGCTGTAATCAAGATTGACGTTTACTGTAAAGGAAATTAGATTGAGTTTAACTTTCTAGATTTAAGGTGTTGAGTGAAAAAAGAGTTAAAGCACTTCTGAAGCCTTACTCTTACACTTCCACCTTTAGGAGATGAGATGTCCACATCAGTTAACAGCAGGTTTGTTACATGTCCCATGTCCACGTGTAGTGTTTTATCCCTGAAGTATCATTTTCCATAGTTATTCTTACTTGACTTCAGGAGAAAGGATGCTCCCTGTTTTTTTCTCTCCCTTTTTCTTCTCCTTGTGGTCACTTCAACCTGACAGACTGTGCTGCGGAGAGAGGCGGGTGTTGGCAGGACATGCCTTTGTGGGGGCTGTGCATCTCTGGAATTTATTTTCCTGGTTTGGTCTGAGCCCAGCTCTGCGGGTACGGTGCAGAAGACATCAGTTTGAGAGAGCTGTGGCTGTGCTTCCCAGACCAATTAAGGGAGAGAAAGGATTTTTTTTTTTTTTTTTTTTTTTTTTTTCCCCAAGGTGGTTGGCTGGAAGATTTTCTTTCTAATGATGATTTGAAGGCTCATGGGGTTTGGTTGTATGATTAATTATACGTTAAGATGCCTAGAGCCTCCAAGAAGCATACGATTATTATTTATTAAAGTCAGAATACCAGTAAATATAATGAAGTAGAGCCCTAAATAAGCATGGAAGAAAAAGTGGAGGACATTTTCTGCTGAGTACAAGCAGTTTTGCATGGGGCTGAGAATGTGTGGAAGAGTGAAACTCAAAAGGGAGCTTACCCAACAGTCACACAAGGGACTCAAGTCACTGAAGATCAAGATGCAGAGTGATGGAAACAGAGACAGAGAAGAGGTCTGCCTGTGGCTGCTGCAGAGCAGGAGCCTGACTTCAGAAGCCCCAGTTCCACTTAGGCAAATGCTAGTCTTTGTGAATATGCCTCCTGCACGCTTTTCTTGTTTCTGATCCCATATAAGTGAACACGTCTGACACCCAACAACCTGTGTAGTACCACAGTGCTCCCAGACATGTTCCAAAGGTTGGCAGATGGAAGACCATGGTCAAAAGGAAGGTGCTTTGTGTTGTTCTGGGGAGCTTTACTATGAACTTCAGCCTTGAAGGTTAAAAAAAACCCCAACAACTCATCTCCTATTTTCAGTCTCTTTTTCTTTCTGGACATAATAATTGAAATCACTCCCTCATTTCCACAGAAATAACATAAGGGGTGTGACAGAATAGCAGCTTTGAGAAAGTAATAACACTTTTTTCTGCTTGATGATCCATCTGATATGGACTTTGCCCTCTACAAGTGCGGCTGGAGTCTGTTCCAAGAGCTATAGAGTCTGAGAAAGCTTGAATGTAAAAACAAATACTTCAGTGCAGGAGAGGCAGCCTGGTTCTTGTAAGTGGCTTTGCCTGCCAAAAAGCTGGTAATAGCATGTTGGCCAGGCATCTTTGCTTTCCTAATTGGAACCACAGGCTTTTGATTACAAACCTTAAGAATAACAGTACCTCATCTAATTTAAACCCCGCTTCTAACTTCCATGGTGTGATTTTTTGCTGGAATGCTTGCCAATGCAGGCTGCCTGCGTTTGACTCCCCCTTCATCCCCAGGCCCAGGCTTTTATACTTCAGATCATTGCCATTGCATCCTCTCATCAGCTCAGTTATTCCCAGTACCCAAGTTCTGCATGAACTGACATTTAGGGAGAGTCTGAGATTGATGTGAGAGGTTTGTAAGTAACGAGGCTAGGATTGCTGCTGTTTGGCATTTGGTAGGATATTGAGTTCATATGGTGTTTTTTGTTTTTCTTTTTAGTTTTCAAATGCTGATAGTGTCAATGTAAGCAGGGATGCAGCAATATTGTGATGTTTCAGCACTTTTGACCAGATAAAGGAGCTGTGCCATAAGCACAAAAGGTTGGTGCTAGATCTCTAGACAGAAATGCCTTAAAAAAGGCTGGCATTTTGAAGTTTGCAATGGATTTCAGACTCAAAGGATCACTAAGAAATAGGTGGAGTAGCCCAGGATTTGCAGATAGCCTGCCCCAGGACACAGTGGACTCAGGGAGGTCCTTCATCATTTTATATTCAGACACGTTGGTTGGGCATATTCTGATACAGCATTTTTTCCATCAGACAATGCCAACTTAAAATCAGAGTCTGTGAAACTGAGTTGGTTATGATGTGGTTTTGACAGACACCAGGCAGCTTCCTTAGAAAACTTTCCCTGCAGTGAAAGATCTGAAACGTGCCTTGTTCCCTGTCCACTCCCCACCTAGCCAGCAGGCACATGGGAGTCAGGACCAGGTAAGTCTTAGGTCTGTATTCTTCATAACCTGGTCTTGCAGGCATTCACGACACAAGCTGTGGCTGCTATGAGACCCAGCTGATGGGATGCTATGGAATCAACCTAACTCCTCTGAAGCTCTACATATCCTGCCTGCTTGAGCACTCCCACGCCCATCTTCCAGGGCTCTGGGACCTGCAGGAAGATTTTTCAAGAAATGCTGACATGAAATATGGGTTTTTCATACCTATGCCAAGCACTGACTATGCAGACCTGCTCTTGTGGCTGGGTGTGGCAAGTTATTTACCTTGGACCTACAAGTCTGCATCAATATGTTTGCAGTAGATTCAACAGATAGCTCTTCAAATAGATTAAAATCAATGGTCCCGTCTTCACCTGTGGGCAGTGTGGTATCAGTGTGTGCCACACTTGCTCTCTTTCTTTGCAGGTGCTGTGAAAACATTTCAGTAGTATTTCCACTTAGCAGTACCAGCCAAATATTTTCAGTGACAGAATGTATGGGATTAATTCCATCTCTGATAGGAATGGTTAGCACATGCCTCCCCACACGTACCCACCCTGCAAAAAAGAGCTGGCATGGTACCTAAGACAGTGCCTCTTTCAGAAAATGTAGAGATTTCTGCCTTCCAGTGACTTGGCTTTTGGCTTTCCCAGTTCACTTTCCCAGGCTGTTTCATATTGGAGGTTTTGCTTCTTTGAGGCAGTGAATTTTAAATGGGCAAGATGGGAAGAGCAGTAAAAATTTCAGATTGTGAGGGCCTTTCTATTTTCACAGTGCTCTTTGGAAATCTGTGCTACCCTGAGTTTAGGATGTGGAAGCCACATTGCACTGCTTAGTCGAGCCAATACATAGTTACCTAGTTGTAAATTCAGTTTCTGAATGAACAGGAGTCCATCAACTAGATCTGTGTCCAAGTTGTCCATCTGTGCTAACTTAAGTCAATCTCTGTTCCTCTGCCTTAATTTCTTTAGTCATGTGTGTTTGTCAGCAGAGCCAAAAAGTAGAATGTCTCTGCCTCAACAAAACCAAAAGGAAAGGATAAAACTTCTTTTTGTTTCTCCTGAGGCTTGCTTTCCCCTCTAAATGGTACCAATTGACAGCTTTGAAATGCTGGGGGCAGCAGCTGGGAGAGATGGCATGCTAATGTGGGACTTGACACACCACCACCTTTTCTGCAGTCAGAGCTAAAAATCTAGTTTTTAACACTTTGGAACAAATAATATGTTTGAATAGCCATTAATTTGTAGCTGACACCTTCTCTCAGTGCTCCTGACAGCCTATGTATTTCCTTTGCTGAGTGTCATGCTGCTTCTGTTTAGAAGCTAATAATCCAATTCTCGTAGTTATTACACAGGCTGTTTGGCTCTGAGGGTTCCTAAGAGTCTAAGCAGTGCCAGAATTTCTTACTTGAAGCTTTGGCAAGCTTTGAGTGAACAACATCTGTTGGTCACTGTGCTGATAAGGCTTGGGTTAAGGAAGTGGGCAAGATACCTACAGAAGGAAGCTTCAGTTAAATATTGAAATCTGAACAACTCAAGGTTTAGTTCGGTTTTCGCTATCCTGAAAATATTTGCAGACGTAGTTAATGGGAAATCTTTGCAGACCCAGTTAATGGGAAATATTTGCAGAGCCAATTAATGGTACACAGCATGTCATTTGTTGCAGTTTGAATACAAAAACGTTTAATATTATGATAAGTTATGAGCCTTTTTCTACCGGTAACAGCTCACCTTGTCAAAGGTACGGGAAGGAGGGTTATTTGGAGCGTGATTTGCCACAGTTATTTCTTATGATGTCTCTTGTCTGACTGATATAGGAGTTCTACTTAAATTTTGAGACTATCCTGAGTCTCAAGAGCAATAAAAACCCAGTGCAGATGCAAGGACAGAAAATCTGTTCTGGTAAAGTTCACATCCCTGTCTGATGTAGGCTGGTGCCCTTCAAGTTTGGGAGAACTTAATGCCAGCCTCACTCATGTTCAGGCTTAGAGGCTTAAGCCTTCCTTCCCCGTCAGCTGCTACTAGAAAAAAAAATTGAGTAAGGTTGCAGAGGCACACACACAAAGTCAGGAAATGCCCTTGTGTATCTGCATTACAGCAAGCTTTAATTACTAGAATAGTCATAATTATGGCATGGAAAATTTCAGCCTGCACACTTAAGTTTGAACAGAAAGCCTTAATAAGCAGCTGAAAAGCTGCACTGGGAAGTGTTGCTTTCTACCTCTAATGATATGCTATCGAATCCCATATGCTGTATCAGATCTTAACATCTCTTTGGCTCCCCCTCCACACACTAATTAACATAAATGTTCCCACTCCTGCTCGCTTTGTAGCCTGTTAAGTTTTGGGGACAGTTGTGCAGCTTGGGCTGTGGCAATGTGTTCCCATGAGAGGAAAAAACCAATTTTTTATATATTTTTTTAATATCTGAAACTGTGTACTTAGCAAAGGGAGGTTGCTCCCGATGAAGCAGTAACGGGTCCCTTAGTTTGCCTTGCAGGTGACAGCTGATTTCACTCCAGAATACATATACAAATTTAAGTCCTGTCCTCGCTGAAGTTATAATCAAGACTAATCCAGCTTTCATTAACAAAAAAAAAAAAAAAAAAAATCAGCCTCATAGTCCAAACCTGACTGCAAATCCAAACTACATCTAAAAAGGAGGTGAGACAGCAGCTGGGATTTTTGCAAATAGGTATGTCTGATATTTGCAGTATAAAGAACACTGCTGAGGATGTGCCATAGGGTACAAAAAATTCCCTTCTCCTTGAGGCTGCCTAAGGAGCTGTCTGCAATAATTTTCCACCGCTTTTGCAGGTTTCGAAACTTGTAGTTGAAAAAGTTTCTAACCCTTGCGGGGCCTGCAGAAAAAGGAGTGAATGTGAGCCGGTCCTGTCGCTGCGGCAGAGCTGCCGCCGACAAGCGCCTTGGCGGTTTTCGCTGCCGCTATTTCAGATTCTGTGGGTGGCAGGGAAACAAGCAGGAATTAGGTCAATTTAGCTTTGCTGCTGCTTGGGAAAGCGAAGAGCAGCTGCTGAGACAACCGCAGGAGCTATTCCCTCTAGAAGAGCAGACAAAAATTGAAGCTGGGGGATGGGTCAGGACAGTGAGCAGCCATGGGAGGAGAAGGGGGATCAGCTGCCGGAGCTGCCTAGACGGGGAGTGGGCATTGCCTCAGGTGGATGGGGCGTGCGTTGGCTGCACGCTCGTGCAAATAGGTTTGGGATTGTAGTAGCAGCATCATGTTGCATCCCGGGAAGGGAAAAGGAGGGATGTATATAGTTTTTCTGCTGCAACTGCCGTGAAGATGTTTCTTCTTCCCTTATCCTCTTCTATTTTTATCTGTGGTGTTGAGGCAGGGCTAAAATCTGTATTTAGGGAGAAACATGATACTGTAGTTTGGTACTGGCGGGATCTTTGGTAACTGAGAAGATGCAGAGGATTTGGATTTCTAGCTAGAGCATACACAAAAGTACCAGAAGGACACGTTCTCTGCAGGGCATTACAGGGATGTTGTAGCGCTTATGTGAGAGGTGGCTCTTTGAGAAGGAACAGGTACCCTGAACGAAACACAGCTGCGTGGAGACAAACAAGTTGCAGTTGCTTCCTGATTTGGATGACTTACTATTTTATTTTTTGCCCTTCATCCACCCAGATGAGTTCCTTGGTCTGGGTCCCAGCAAGCCTGCAGAACCAGCTGTATCAGCAGGACTGGAAGGGCACTGCAGCGGGTGGCAGGCAAGGAGAGAATGTGGCAGCAAAGGGACCCTTTCGGGCTGCCCAGCTCTGCTCTGAAAGCACAACCTAAGAGGGAGAGGTTGCCTATAGTAAATGTAAGATTTCTCTCACTTACACCCTTTAGATGTAACATCTAAAAAAAGATCTTGTCTGGAGCCATAAAGTAAACACTTACTTTGATTTGCTGTCTCCCCTACAGTCAAGCATCCACCATATGCACAGCCCCAAAGGTAGGCTCCGGAGGTTTTGCTAATAGCAGTAACACGAAAGGCAGGGAGAGACTTTGCTTTTCTGTTTTATAAACCATTGACTTTCAGACATAGTAAACTGGTAAAACAAAACACTCACAGAAAGTTGGGATTTACAGAAGGTGAAAATCTGCCACCAAGAACGGTAACATTGTTTTAATTATGCTAGGGCTTGAATGAGGGCTGCAGGCAGGCTTTCTGCTCTGTGCTCTGGGGCTTGGTGGGTGCTGGCTTTATTCTCTTTGTACGTCTCGCCTGGTCCCACCAGCTGCCAGGCCGCAATAAAGTTACGTCTGAGTCACTGGTTCCCAAAAGGATGACAAGTAGGTTGTGTGTAGCTGAATAGGAAGATGCTGGTCCTCCACTGATCCTGCCAGCCCGGGTCTGGACTCGGGCCATAACTGGATGATAAATCCAAGCAAAAGCTGTTGGCTGTTTAAGCGAGCTGGTCGGCTGGGGGAGGAGGGGAGAACGAGACATGCAGCTGAAAAGTGGGCTGGGATGCCAACAGGAAAGCTACTGGCCCCGTTTCGGCTTTCAGTAAACAGAATGGGTCACTGGAAAGATACAATGGGCCTTGTTTGCAGCCAAGCTGCGCAGGAGCGGAGGGATGCTGGTGTCGGGGGCCGTGCCAGGCAGGCTAGTAGCTGCTGACGTGGGTCACCGCTCTCTGTGTGCTTTGTTTCTATTGACACCATCTTGTTTAGTGCCACTGTGAATCGCTGAGTTTGTTGAGAAGAGATGGAGAAGGGTGGTCTTGAGTTTTTGGTTGGTTTGTTTTTTGGCTTTGGTCTTTTAGTTTGCTTAGACCAATGATACAAACTTCTGGTGGTATGGGGAAAAATCTAGCATGGGGCAGATATAAGCACCCACAGAGGTGGGCCTGGCCTTGGGTCTGCTCCCCCCTAAGGGAGCACTTTCCAGGCTGGATTAGTTTTTGTGGAGGAAGGCAGCCTACATCTGTGGCTGCTCTCCAAAGCCCGCTGGTGGCAAGCCCTGGAATCCTCTGCTCAGGTGCACGGCAGCTGACGGTGACTATATATCCCATACACAGCAAGGGGATGCCTGTGGTCTGGTTGCATATCTTGGCATCTCACAGCTGGGTGGCCATCACTGTTGTGATGGCTTTTGACTGTCTCCTTAGCAGGTGGTGCACCTTACCCTGAGAAGAGGTCTGGGCTCCTCTCTTTCGGATGGATAATGCTGAAGTTGCAGATTGCTGAGTTTTCTGCCTTTGTGGCTCTCATTCCACACAGGAGATATGCTGAGGGCACAGAAATCCTCCCTGTTTGTTTGCTGATACCACCTAGGCTCTGTGCGGACCAAAGTAAAACAGGGGAGAGTCTCCTGACCTGATGCTGTATCTCTTTCCCATGGGGTAGATTTGGTGGCACAGTACAAACACAAATGATGTCTCTGGCTGTGACATGGCTCCTTTCTTACAGCTTGCTTTGACATTAGAATTGCATTCAAACATAATGCAATGATTTGTGGTGAGTATTTGCAGAATATTATTTGATGGTCAAGTTAGCCAAAGTCTGGAATAACTGATTAATATCTGATGGAATATTTAATGAAAAAACAATGCTAGAATTTGCATAAAATATTTGCTACAAATACATTACAAGCTGATTCTTAGCTTCTAACTCTGCTTTGAATTTGGCAAAGAAAAGGTATTTTGGTTTTGCAGACAAAAGCTATAGAGTTCAGTCCTGGCTGATTATTTGTAGTGGTTGGCCTAGGTTATGGGAACTAGTTCATTTGCTGAGTGTGATAAAGGAGGTGAAAGATAAAGGTCACACTGTCACTGGAATTAGTTGGGTGAATTAAAGGACACGTGGAAAGACAACTAATGAGGATAAGGGCCACACAAATGCTACGTTCTCTAATATCCCTCAGGGCTCTGATGCCTTGCAATACAACTCCTGCACAAAGCAAGCAGGAAAAGATGCCAGGTCCAACAAGCCACAGGGCTGAGCACCCACGATCAAAATGATACACAAGTGTTTTGGTATATTTGACTTTCAGCTAATTTCAGAATTCTGCACTGCAAGAAACATCTTCATGAAAGCTTTTCCCCATGATTTTTTCTGAAAGCAGTGTCCTTCTCTTGCTGCCTGCAGTTATTAACTCCTATCAAGTGCAGCTGGCTGTGCAGGAAAAGTAAAGGTACTGCTGAAGTAGGTGTCAAGGTTAATTTATATACTGCAAAACTGGAACATCTTTTAAATAATGACTGACAGGCTTACCAGCTTGAATGAACTGGTTTGCTCCAGCAATGCTGCCAGGCAGAAGCAGCTCGTTTGGAGGGCACCAGGGTATTTGCAGCGCCAAAATGAAGAGAGATGGTAGAGGTGAGAGGACAACTGAATAACTGGAGAAATGTGGGCCAGGCAGCTGGTACTAATGGAGGGAGTGTAGCCTGTCTTAGCCTCTTGCTCCTGCCATCCTCCCCCAATACATCTGTGCTTGCTCTATCACTTCAGCATTTGCTGTGGTGGTGAGGAGCTGGGTACTGACTGACAGAAGCACTTTTGGCATACTGTGTGAAAAGTCCCTGAAAGTGCCAAGAGAAAGAGAAACATGAATGGTGTAGCACGTCCACATCTGTAATTTGTCTGCATTCGAGTGGTGTATCTATGGGAGGAACAGGGTGTGTCAGTTTGGGGCTTAGACTGGCTTCTCCTCGGAAAGAAAGCTGCTTACGTAGGCTCTACAAATACGTGGTGTGTATAGACATACGCACTGTATGGAGCAGGGGGAGACAGACATCATCACATATCTGGCCGTCCCAGTGTGTAACTGTATTTATTTCTAATTAAAGAACAAAATAAAATAAGGTTTGCTTCAGTATTCTGGCTGCCATCAGGACCTCCTCATTTACCATAACAGCGATGGTGAGGTGTTAAAGCCATATGGAAGCACTGAGGAAACAGATGAGGGCAGTCTGGAAAATCCCGGCTGCTATTCAGGTGTTAAGGAATGTCTAAGTGGGGAGAAATGATGAGGGACTGCCATACACAAAGAAATGTAAGTGGTAAAAGCAGGCTTGGAAGCAGATGCGGTATAGATGAGTGGAGCTGGTAATAATCTTGCACTAACTTGCTACTACTCTAGTTAGTAGTCTGTTAGCAACTAGAAGGTCAGCATTTTGTGGTAAAAGGATTACACCAGGACAGCTTGATTTGAGTCTGGTTTGAAACAGACCCTTGGCAGAATAAGCAGCAGCAGAAGTAAATAATCTCAGAATCTTAAATTCTCAGAAAAATATAGGCTGGAAGGGACCTCTGGAGGTCACCTGGTCAAACCTCCCAGAGGCTCACAGCAGAGCTGATTTCAAAGCACTTAGCTTAATAATTCAAAACACTACCATGAAAAGCAGAGCTGGAAATTATTTCCAGAATATGCTGTTTGAAGAAGCTACAACACAACCAAAATGCAGTGGCTATGGAGCAATGTTATGATCTAAAGTAAATCAGTGCCCTGCCAGTCATATTTTTTTCTTCATGGGATATCCACATGAACTGCTTATACTGGGCTTACACTTCCCACAGAACTGAATCTTTCCCTTTCAAAAATCCCATGTGCAGACTCTGAGAAGCACTGTTGCTCACCTGGGGGGAACATGAGTCCTGCAGGAGCTTCTCTTGCCAAGAAACTGCCTAGGAGGCAGCCCGGCATTTCCCGACTGCTGAGCCGGACCTGTTCCAGGTACATTCTGGTGTGGCTCCATCGACTTCTGTGGAACTGCTGTGACATAAAACGAGGATGAATCAGGCCTGCAGTCTTTCTTTTGAACTATGAATGTCAGTGCTAGCCTAGAGAAATACAATTTTCAAGCTGATGTGGTGTGACACCAAATTCTCCAGCAGAGACACTGGACAGCCCGATGACAGAGTTAGCTCCCGAGGGACAGCGATGAGTGATGGGTGGGCGCTTTGTTCATACACGGAGGCATTCTCTGTTCAGGCTCAGTAACATCCAAACCCGATTGATCTTCATAAAGAGTTGCAGTTTGGGCCCTGTGCCACAGAAATCCATCCCTTTACTCTCTGCATTACTCATCTTCCTGAGGGCCTTTTGCTCTCAGATCTGCTGCTGCTGTTTCTGGAAAGCATCCTGTTGTAGAGCTTGTGGAGAGCATGCATCTTCCATCATGCAGTGAAAAAGGCTACTCTGATTCTTGTTGTCAAGTCCACAAGCAAAACAGACTGAAAACAGAGAAGAATGATACCTTTGCCTAGATCCTTCCAGCATATTAAGGAATTTTTTTTAAAAATAAACTAAAATGGGCCCAGTACTCTCAGAAGGAAAAGTGATATCGTAATGTAGCAACTCCACTCTCCCCACTGAAAGGTCTGGGGTCGTAGCCCTTCAGGCACCTAATGGTAGGGTTGTTCAGAACCATCTTGGGCTCAAGGAGGAGGTTGAGGCCATCTGCAGGGTTACCTGATGTTACCTTGCATACTGCTAACAAGTGCTGCCGGCTGTAAAGAGGGCTGTGGAGACCCTCTGGTCACTGCTTCAGGCTCCACTTCAGAAAAGTGCTGTCAGGAGAGGGCATTTTCATGTGTCTTGTTTTCCACTCTCCAAACTCAAGAGTGCTGAAGCACATTTTGTCTCAAGGGAGGAGAAAAAACAGTGTTTTTTTCTGATTTGACCTCTCTTCTGGGTGTACCCAGTGTAACCTGTTTGTGGCATGGAGATGTGTCACATCTTCATGGAAGGTCAAGCAAGACTGTCATCTTGTTTCAGGCAAGAATCCTGCTTAGCCTTCAAGTAATAACTTTCAGCTACTAATGACTATGATTTGTTATGTACAAGCTGTAATAACATGCTGCTCAAATTAATGAAGTCCTACTTCCAGTACACTAGGCTAACTGTAACTTAACTCTTAAGAGCTCTACTTTGGGCTTAACTGTTTGGTAGGGTCGTTATGTTTCAGATTATTAAAAATACAACCTTGTAATAATAAAAAATACAACCACCAAGTGTTACAGAGTGAAATTTCATTATGGGTTCTGTAATACTTGGTAAACATTTGTTGGAAAAGCTCATAATTCAAGCCTTTTTTAACACAAGTAACAAACAAATTATAGTAATTTTCAAAAGCATCTAAAAACAACAATTGTGAGACTGTCTGAAGCTAAACAACTCCTAATGAGATGCAGTGGTAGCAATAGCAAGACAGACAGAAAATCTGTGCAGATAATTAAGAAATTATCCATTCGGGAGAAGTTTAACTGTCTTTTACCTTCTCATCTGTGGAAGCAAATGCATGTAACTTGTTCTTCCTTCTCACATCTTCCCCACCTCCAATTATTTAATTATAACATAGGATTGCTACAGCGTAAAGAGGCATCTGGGAATAAAGCACGGGAGCCTGAGGATTGGTTAACACGCTGTCTAGCTGACTCTTCCATTGGCAGAGCTAAAATCCCAGCACATAATACTAGCCCCAGGGGTAAACAAACTCAGAAAAGACTTTAAGAACATTTTTTTCAGAAATAACGCTATGATGTATACAATGGACAAGAAAAGCAGAATAATAAGTGCCAGCAAACTCCTGAGTCTTGTCCTGATTTGGTTTGCACTATGCCCAGAATTGGTTTTACCCACTCTGTCCTTTTTATTCTTTCCTGATAGTATGAAACCCAGTTATTTTGTTAGGCAAGTTTCACACGGATAAAAAGTAATCAACAACATCTCAGCTACAGCTATCTGTGAAACAGAGGGATCTTTTAGTATATGGAAAAAAAGTAAGAATGAAAAATTAGATAACCTCCAACAAATGCCATTCTTGTAACATGTGTAGTGACACTTGGAAAATTAGGTGACATGAGAGAGCTCCTGTTATTATACTGGTAATGCTGTTTCAATGGGGGCCCATGTTCCTCAGAAGTAGTATCTTTGGAACCAAAATAAGGCAAGATAATGAGGCAGTTGAAGCCCAGGAGTTGTCTGGGCTGCTTAGTCTAAAGCAGTTTGGGGACTGAAGAGAAAACAAAGGAATTTGTGAGTCTCGGTTTGAAAAAAAAAAAAAGATGAGCCAGTGCTGTGGGAGTGCCTGTTACAGTCCCTCTGTCTGCCGTGGTGGGACTGTGGCATGTTCATGTCTGAAGTACATCATTCCATATGTGCCCTTCAGAGGAGAAAGGATCTGGCTGACCAAAATGTGTCTTTTACAGAATGGCTTTAACTAATAAACACTGATGCTTCACATGTCTGAATAAAAAGCAAAGACATTTACTTTTGAGGGAGTGAATCTCACTGTAGTCCATCTTCTTCCTTCTTGTCCTCCTCTTTCCCCACCATCTCCCTTCCCCCAGCCCTCCCAAAATAAGGTATAATCAGGAGCTGAAAGCAGTCAACTATGTAAAGATAAACTATTGCATCACTTATGTTGGTGTTAGATTTCTTATTCCCTGCACAGCGGCGAGAACAGAGCTGTGCAGTGCAACACATATCGCTGGGATTGCACAATGATTCTAAATTGCCATTCTAATGCAAATAAAAATATCTAAATGATGTCACCCCTGATGAATGTAAAACTGAGCCAAGCAAATATGGGAGTGCCAATAAAACACTAGATGCCTTTTTCTAGCATAATAAAGACTTGCTAATTTAGGAAGTAAGAAAGAATCAATGTAGTGATACAAGCACATTTTATCTAAAGTGGTTCTTTATCAAATGTAATTCTGCCAAGATATATTTTTATACAACCTAACTTCAGTAGGTTGAAGGTGAGAAGCCAAAATAAAGAAGTCATATGGTAATATGAAGGAATGAATGACTAGGGATCCTACCTGAGATTTCAGAGTTCAAGTCTTTCTCCTGCTCTCAGATTCATGGCCAAGTTCCTTGTGAGGGTTATTTAGATGCATTAGATCACTTAGATTGGATATATTCTTCAAAACAGTGAGCTTGCTGACCTGTCGATGAGCTAGAAATAGTGAAGGAACTTTCTGATTGATCTCTACAAAGTTGTCTTTAAGCTATGCAAAGATAGTGAAATCTTCTGCTGGCTCTGCACAGCTTTAGTTTTCAGGCTTTTCCCTTGTTGTCTCACTGTGTGGATCATTTAATTGGGTGAGAAGGGAGAGCAGCTGGATTATGTTATGCAGGCTGCATTATAGAAGTAACTAACTTTTTCTGCATAGTATTGGAAAGTGGTGGGCTCAAGATGCTGGGAAGGCTACTTTTTGATTAATAAATAATCTGTTCAATCTTATGAACCTTTATTCCAGACTTTGCTGTAAATTACATTTGCATTGTTAAGAATCAAAGAAAATTCAACTATGTTTATGTTGTATGCCAAGGCTGGACCCACAGGGTCCTCAAGATTCCTGCTGCTTCCTTGCTCATCTGTGATTTCCTTCCCCTTAGCCCATTCTGATTTTCCACTGAAGGGCTGGAAGAAGTCGTTCAGACCACCTCAATGTCTTCAGGCCATGTCTGCATTGCTCCTGACAGCTGTTTGTCTGTCTGCTTCCTAAAATACCCTGGTGACAGATCCTCCGGTCTCCTCAGGAAATTTATTCAAGTCCTTTCTTGCACTAACTGCTTTTTTCCCCTTACACCTAACCTAGATGTCTTTTGCTACAACTTAATTATTGCTTAATTGCTCCCATTACTTCTTGTTCTATTCTCTTTATACATAGAGCACTGTCTCTTTCTCTTTGCAGTAATCTTTTATGTACTTGTGGCTTAACATTGCAAAGGTTGCGTGGAATATCCTAGTCCCATCCCTCTAATCTTTCAGCATTTTGGGGAGACAGAGAAGAGAGAAACTAGGGGCTTAAGACTTTGCAAAGGAGTTTTCCAGAGATGTGGAAGTCATCTTTAACCACTGACAGGCTTGACCTCTTCTGCGAACATCAAAAAGAGAAACATTTTGGACCAGACTGTCATCTTGCTTATGCTCGTTTTAGACAAAAAACTGTTCAGTGAAGTGATCCTTAATGTGAATGAAAATGTTTAAGATGGTGATGCCCCGTGTTCTTTACGACCCCAAAGAATGAGATCAGGATGGGGAAGTGCTTGCACGCCCCGGCATTAAGTAGTAACAGCAACAACAATATATCTTAACTTCTGCACCGGTCGTAAAAATACTCTACCCTGTCTTGTGGTTTTAAGTATGTCTGGAGTACTGCTTTTTAAAGTTTTGTGTTTCTTTGTGGCTTTCAATGGGACAAAGTCCTGAAGTAGTGGAAGTGCAGGATCTCAGAAATCTTTGTGCGGCTCATTGCTGTGTAAACGGGACCCAGTATTAGACCCATCTAAGAATAATGCGTGCGCAGAGGCTGGGGAGGGGGTGGGGGCATAAGGGAGGAAGGTGGGAGTCTGAGGTTGTGAGAAAATGGGACAGTTAAGCATGAACCCAGAGCTGACACCCTGCCCTGATTAATTTAACAATAATTAAAGACTCTCAGTGGAGATCAGCGTTCTGCTGGTTCCCAGCCGTGCAAAGAACGATGAGTCGTGCAACAATAACCAGCCCCTATTCATCACAGGCAGCACACACAGCAGTTACCAGTGCTTGTCTATAAACTGAAGCAGACTTTTGCATTAATTGATTTACTGGGACCTTTTATCCCCTTTCTCTTTTGTTTCCTCCTTTCGTCTCTGTGTTTTTATTTGAAGGTCTGGTTCATTTGGCCACAGTGCGCAGCAGTGCCTGGTGACAGGGGACATGTCCTTGGGATACAAGGTGGAGCTGCTTGGATTTGAGACACTGCTCTGTGACTGTCCCATCCCTCCAATGTGGTTCCCAGGGTGCTGCCTGTGAGACAGTTTTTCTTCTGAAATCCATTGTAGTAAGCAAAATGGATTAGACATCTGCTCTTTCTACCTCCCTTCCCCACCCCACACCTCTTCTTGCACTCCTCTGTTTTCAGCAGTGATGCCATTTGCCTCTCATTTCACACTGAATATGAGAGGGAGAAATCTCATTATTTCTGACTTAGGTATTCACATGTGTCTCTCTACAACATGTCATGCCAGTTGCCAGCTTGTTACAACATCAGAAGAAGAATTCAAAGTGCTGATTTATCTGCTATTGGAAATGTCTCCAGGGAGGAAAGAAGACGAAGGAGGGGGAGAGAGAGAGAGAAGAACACAGGGGAAGGCAGCACAGGGCGGCAGCTTTCCAGGGCAAAAATCGAGCCTTGTCTTAGTTTGCTTGCTTATTTGCTGCAGTTCTCCTGGCTGGACAGGCAGAATGATCAATAGGACATGAAATAAGCAACGATGTAATGGTCAGGAAGCTTTTATATCTGCAAAGGAAAGCTGTGGGAGAAAGATGCTATGAAGTTTGGCTAGTAGATGTTGAACAAAAAAAAAAAAGAAAAAAAAAGGAAAAAGTTTGATACTTAGTCTTTTGTTGGAGAATGAACAGTAGTTTCATTTTAGAGCTGAAAGGCTTCCAAACAGAGAGAACACCCATCTGCCTCTTGCATGGTATATTGGAATCAGATGTCTCAGTTTGGTCTTCCATGTATGTTTTTCGTTTCGTGTGTCTGGCCCCTTGTAGCGTTTGTTGTAGGAGTAGGTAATTGATGACATCTCTAGCCATGGGCGTGACATTTCTAGCTGTACCCACAGAAAAGCAAAATGCAATGAAATGCCTTATTATCCTCAAACACTGGTATTTAGTTTGCGTGAACGTGTAGCAGTCTAAATGAGGGATCTCAACTCCACTATGCAAAAGACACAACATAGTTGAGGCAAGAAGGCATCCTTGGAGAGCATCCAGCCCAACCCCTGCTCAAGGCAGGGGCAGGTTGCTCAGAACTGTGTCTAGTTGGGTTTTGAGTATCTCCATGGATGGAGACTACACAAGCTCCCCAGGCAACCTGTGCCAGTGTTTGACTGCCCTCACTGTAAAAAAGATTTTTTTCCCCTGTGTTTCATTTTGTGCCCAGGGCATGTACCTGCCTGTGGCAGGCATGTGCTGTCCCTGTGCAGGAGAGTGGCATGGCACAGATAGTGTTTGCCTGCAGGTGCCACAAAGATGTGTAGCTGCTGCTCCAG
>VZTO01009388.1:17741-28486 GCA_013400615.1 Syrrhaptes paradoxus | reverse complement strand
GCTTGTGGGGAATGTGAAGCTCACTACCCGGGACGTTAGGAGAGCAGACTGCAGTCTCTTCAGGGATCTGCTTAGTAGAGTCCCAATGGGATAAAGCCATGGAGGGAAGAGGGGCCTAAGAAATTTGGTTGATTTGCAAGTATCACCTCCTCTAAGCTCAGGGGCGATGCATCCCAACAAAGAGGAAGGCAGGCCAGAGAAGCTGTGGATGCCCCATCCCTGGAAGTCTTCAAGACCAGGCTGGATGAGGCTTTGAGCAACCTGGGAGGTGTGCCTGCCCATGGTGGGGGGTGGGTCGCTTCCAACCCAAACTATTCTATGATTTGAGTAAACAGTAGTACATAGTTTAAATAACATTTGGCAAAAAACCTTGGCATCAAGTTTCAGTGAGATATAAATTTAAATGAACAAGTCTGTTAGCCTTCTCAAATGAACCTGTAACAGAAATCTGCAGACAGATTTGTAAATATGGAAGAAACATTAGTCACCTCTGTAATGGAAAATGTCTAATAATATGCATGCATTTATCAGGATAATTGCATTGCAAAAAGTTACCAGATGGCACAGAGGTTTATATGGTTTTCAAATGAATTAAGGTTGTGGGAGCCCAGAGAGAGGCCATTAAAAGGCAATTCTGTACATAAACTCTGAAATCTAAAGAACAAAGCAAAATTACTCTTGTTGAGAGAATAGTTAAAATAATTACAAAATGAGTAATGAAACCCTGAGGATCTGATGTTTCCCAAACACGAACATTAGCATGGTCTTTTTAACATGTTGTTTTCAAGATTATAGTAAAATAGCAGTTGGAAAAATACTGTCCCATGCCTTAAACCATGCACAAATACAGAATATAAATAATCTGTCTAGTGATCAACTATGTCTGCTAAAACAGCTTTGCTCTATTGATATCTAAAATTACTTGTACAATTTTCATTGCTGGGAATAGTGATGAAATGGTGATATTGTTTAACCTGTTTTACTGGTGACTGAGAGTCCTGTGCCGCATCTTTTTGGCTGTGAAATAGTGGAGGCAGTAGTTATGTTTTGAACGTGAGCCATGAGAGAGCATCAGAGTTTTGGTAACAGATGTGGGTCTTGTGGACGTACTAATGCCAAGCAGGAGATTATTTCATTTAGCTTATTAAAGAGTTGGTTTGGTCCTGGAGGTACCGACAATGCAAATGGCACATTGGATGAGTTTAACAATGCCTGTGAGTCTTTGAGGAAGGCTGAAATGAAAGAATTGTCAGTCCTGGACATTTTTCTGAAGATATTGATGATAATTCTGTGTTGTATGACAAGTACACGCAAGTGGGAATCGCTGCAGTTGACTGTCTTTCACTCATGCATCTGTAATAAGCCAGATAAGTCTGTATGTTGATGGACAAGAATTCAGTAAAGGCAAAGGAAATTCTTGGAATTGTATTTTGTCAAAAATGTCTTGCAAGTATCTGGTTTATTGTCCCTGGGGAAACTGTTTTGGGCTAGAAAAATAGATATGTGGCTTATTCAGAAACTTTTCCAAAATCATGAGTATAATGGAAGAAGACATCTCAAGTCGATATGGATCACCAACTTCTTAACAGATTTGGGTTCTAATTCTCTAGAAAAAATAACCAATGAGTGCATCTGTTCACTGTGTTGGACTAGATTTACTGCAGGTTCGTATTACATTAACCTCTTATTTTCAGAGCACCATCTGATGGTTTACAATAGCTGTATGGATATAGTGCTGGGTTTTTTATGTTAAATATAACATTTGGGGTAGTTGTATTAGGTGGCTGGAGAGACTGTAAGTCTGAACTGAGAATCAGATAATACAGGATTTTTCCCTATTTTTTTTTTTTTTAATGGCCTGTTGTATTTCTGGAGACAAATCACTCCCTTCTGTGTCCCAGCTCTTTCATCTGTTAAAATGAAGCTAATGATAGTGATTTCCTACATTAAACACCTTCAGATCACTAATCCAAGCTGCTACTTAAGAGTTAAGTGTTACTTACTACTAAATTCCCCACTTCTACAGTGATCCCCATGCAGAAGGTAAGCTTTGAGCACATGCTTCACTGACTTCCTAAATTGAAATAGACTGAAGCATATGTTTAACATCTGTCTTTAATTGGGGACCTATAGATGGAGAAGAAGCCATGAAGCATTTCGAGGTTTCTGAATTCTGAATTTGCTTCTTTCCAGTGCACACCAGAACTCATGTTTGCTCATCCTCAGGGGAATCTTACAAAGCTCGTCTTTCCAAGCAGTCTTTTTCAAGATGAAAAACTAGTTTTGCAATGTATTTAACTGCTTACAGCTAACTTGTTAGTTTCCTTACTTACTCTAAACTAGAAAAAGGATGCTATAGTGTTTATTATATTGTGTGTTTTTTCAGATTGCATCCGTATTATTCCCCTCATGAATTCTATTTGTTAATTCTTTGTTGGTTTTCAGCTGCTGATTGAGTTGATACTGGTTTATCACAGAGGTCTCACTTTTAGATATATGGGCATAACAACAGCTGGCTCCATTTCATCTGGTCAATCTCCTCTTATACTGTAATGTTTTATACCAGATAATAATCTCTAGCATTAAATAGGTTGCAGTTTATAAAGTCCTGAATGACTGTGTTTGTTATTACTGCAGTTTCAGATCGTATATGAGATTGTTTCTGCCCTGCTTAAATGAGAATGGACAATCTTAGCAGTTTACATTACCAAAGAATAGAAATGGCAGAAAAGTCAGTGGAACCTTGCACCCCTCTACACAAAGCAGAAGTGTGCTGCTTTGTCTTAATGATACTGGCATGGTAACTACTGTTGTGCTTCTGGTACAGAAAGTATTCTGCACCAATTACTCAGTGCTCTATAGGCTGTCGTAGTCTGTGAATTAAATATTAGTTAAAATTGTGCTATTTTGGTAAAGGGGAAAGAAAGACAAGTTAAATAAAATGCCAGAGTATTGATCTTCCATAGGCTCTAATGTATGTATACCGAGGGACCCTTGTTTGGACTGTTTAAAGAATATTTTGTGCTTTTAACAGTGAAATGTTTAGTGATACAAATCTGAATGCTTGTGTTAGATAAATGGAGGCCAGATCCTTACACAGGCTGCATGGGATTGACACTTTAATGTTGTTACAACAGCGTGCTTGTAGGACACTTTGCTGTTCATTAGGAGCGTGTAGTAAAGGGAGGCTGTGTTTGCGGTAGCCACTTAGACATGAGAAAGGAAGGTGATGTTCAGAGAGTTGTTTTTTGACTTACACATTACAGATAGATTTATCCATATAATTAATTTCTGGGCTCCAGATGCAATTTTTAAAAAAATTATTTGAAAATTGGAATGCATTTTATACATAGTCAGCATTTTTAAGGATTTCATGTTGGTAATAGAACATGTTTCAATATGGCATTAGAATAAATTAAGATTAAATACCTGCACAGTGACTCTTGAGTGGAGCAAGATTTACAATAGGAGGTTAGAAATCATACGTAATTGGAATCAAAATTCAACTAAATCAGTGAAGGTTAGAAAGTAACTGTCATCCTTTCTTTGAGGAATGACTGACATGCTTGCTGTGTTTGCCAGCTTTTATGAAAGAAATTTACTGCTGCTTTTGACTATTTTGAAAGCACTAATCTAATTGTTAAGTGAGTAGAAACCTACAGACCATCATGCTGCTTACTTAGTAAATGAATTTTTTTGCAGGGTTGCTATAAAGAAATGCAGTACTATAAAGCCTATTAAAGTTGCTGTAATGTAACAAAGAGATTAAATGCATTATCTTCAATGTGACAGCTACATTTTGTTCTCTAGGGAGTGTTTTGAAGCATTTATTCCCTGCCAGAAAAGAAAAAAAAAAAAAAACAAACACAAAACTTCTGGTCTGAGACATTAAAGTTTTGCAGAAGAAATAATAGTATAAAATTAGTAGACCTCATAATGAATAATTCAGGATTTCTCATTTCATCTGAGGCTTGTCTCTACAAATTAAGTTAGTGGTAAACTTAATGGTAAATACTGATTGGAATGAAGTAATAGACTTTTTTCTTCATGAAAAATTCAAATACTGAGTCTGATTACAAAAATTAGACGACCGAGAGACAAAGTTCTTAAACTATTCATTTTTACTTATAGTTGTACCCAGACCATCCAGTAATTGACCAATATGTCCAGGAAAAATAGCATTGATGGTAGAGAATGGTTTGAAAAAAGAGAAGAGTATCTAATGACTGTGAGTAGTCCCTGTGCAATGTGATTATTGAAACCACTCAATAGCCTCATCTGGACTAAAGCAATTGTGCACTTAAACGTGCTGGTTACATTTTTAGAAGAAACTGGACTCTTCATGTACTTCTATCATATGAAATACAGTGTGGAGTGAAGATACCGAGATAACTGATGGTTCTCCAAACCAGACTAGCAGCTCTTTAGAACACAGTTAATGTGTCAGGACTCAGTCAGAAGCCTGAAAAAACTGGGGACTTGTAGTCACAAGCTTTATGATCCCTAAGACCTGCTTCTAGGGCCCCTGTGGGAAGGAAGTTCTTACAGCATTCCAAGGAACTCCAGCTACGTGCGGTTCCAGAATAAAGTATTCACTGCAAATCCAGGTTGGAATAAGCATGGGCTTCTGGGAGGGTGTTTATTTTGTTAAATTAGTTGTCATTTTATAATGTTTAAAATACTACTGTTTTATATTTGAAGGAAGGAAAAAAGCCAACTATAAATGTATTTTTTTACAAGAAAAGGTTGACGTGCTTCCTTCTCCTACGTTGTGCAGCCCTTACTAGCAACTTCTTCAGGGCATACTCCTGTTGGAGACCAGAGCCTTACTGAGTAAAAGCTTATCTTGCAGAATGAAGAGCACAAGCAGTAAGCCCGGAGTCTCAAATACAAGAAACTGAAGTTCTATGGCTGCTAATATAGCTGATACCTCATTGGAAAGATTTGGAAAGTTCCTGTCAGAATACTCCAATAACATTAATAAAGCCCTTTGCCCTGTTGCAGAAGCATGTGAGAGTTTTATAATGTGAATCACAGGTAACGTGATGGTGAGAGTCTTGGTTAAATCTTGATGGGACCATCAGGAGCAGGTGAAATGAAAACAGTGTTGGTAAATTCCTGAACCTACTTTTCAAATCTTGTGATAAATTTTTCTTTTTAACATGCTGTCCTGGGGCACCAGTTACAGCATATCAGCAGGTGGCATGGCTATGGAAGCTTCTGTGTTACTATGGGTGTCACCAAAATCAGGAAATGAAACTCCCTAACATCAATGTGTGATGAAGAAGCAGACACTGCTTTACTGCATGGCTGCGCAGAGGTGGCTGCTAGGTGGTAATTCCACAAAGCCAGCACACCCGGTTTCAGTCACATGGTGTATTTAAACAGTTCAAAATACTAGTTCTACTTTGCCACACCCTTCTGAGTANGATGTTCCCATCTTCAAGGGTAAATCTAACAAACTTGATTTAAAAAGTTTTTCTCAACAGTCCCAAGGACAGTTTTCCTAATCTACACAGAGGGTACATATCTGTTACATCAGTTTCTAATGTGCAACACTGGCAGGGGGAGTTCAGCACTGCTCTTACTTGCCAGTGCACCATGTGGTGTGTTGAAGTTTCAAGGAAGATATTTATTTATTTTTGTTCCGTGTTTACTTTTTTTTTAGTGGCAGGAATATTATTGTCTGCCTTTTTTTTCTGATCTGAGTTAATTCAGTTGGCAAAGTTAAGCACGGAGCTAGGCTCCCACGGAGGTGAAAGACACATCCCTTGACTCTGTCCCAAGATTGGTATTTATTATGCAAATAAGAATAAGTTACAGGTAGAGTATTTCCATGCCCTTTGCTACTGATAGGCCTTTCTGTAAGAAAGTGGTCTCCAAAGCCTGAAAATCTGCTTATACCATGTACAGGATAATGTTGATGTCAGGATAGGTAGTAAAAATACATTGTTTTAAATATGGGAGTAGTCCACTTGGAAGATCAAGATCACTTCTGCATTTAAGCCTCTGTATAGGTGTGTAGAAGAAAAGCCTTAGTTACTGGGTAGGTGTGTGCATAAATATTTATAAATATTACCTCATGTTAATATGCATACATATATAAGCTTTATGCAAATATAACTATGGAATATATTTATACTGATATTAAAATAGGAGAGAGAGCAGAAAGCATAGTCTCTAAGTAGTCTGTTTAGCAAATGTGCAAATAAACAAAAAATCAGTCTTGGGAAACCTGCTGGCAAATATTTGAATTATCTTTTGGATCTTCTATATTCTGAGCATGTGACTGTAGCATTGTTTTTTGTGTTCTCCAAGCCCTGCGCATTTGAGTACCCAGAACAGCAGTAAATTGAGTGTCTGAGAGCTCTTGAAACACGTGTTCTCTTGCTTTCTGGTTGAATATGTTCTGAAATCAGTGAAAGACAATGTACAGTTTTTGTACATGTTTAATATATTTCTACAAGAAAAGGTCAAATGTGGTGGAACATTTCATTTTCAGTGATCTCATGTTTGTGGTGGCAGATGAGAGGTATGTTGATCAGATCAGTCTGGCAAGCCGAGATGCTCTTGCAACGGGTGGACATGTTTGTGCCTCGGTGAGTCAAGGGGGAAGCTACAGAACTGTCTCATAAATACTGTGAATACATTAACCTATGCATCTCGCCTACTGCTTGTAGATTCAGTATGCTCCAATTAATTACTTTTATGTTGAACTAGACGTTTAATTTTGCAACATCTTAAACGTTACAGCCCTACTTTCTATTATTTGAGAAGTACATAAGGTTACAATAGAGGGGTCTCTATGGATGCGTATATACACAGGCACAGCTGTTCTTAAGGCATCTTACTCTGGATGGCAACAAAACCTAGAACATCTGCTTCTTAGCATAATGGTTGTTGAAAAATATATCAAATAATCTGATACCTAGTGTGTGCATGGATTTAAATTGACTTTAGCAGTCCACAAAAATTGTAAGTAAAAGCTACTCCGTAATATCATTTTATACAGGTTTTAGCTACTAACAGAACTTGTGCAATGTATTTAATTGATTTTTTTAAAGAAGAAGAAAACAGTCTTTAACTAGCTTCAGTTAGCACCAAGTTCCCTGAAGACAGTGATGGCATATGAAGAAAAAAGACAGGAACAGGTTTTGCTTTATTGTGTGATTTAGGATGAGCATGGTCTCATAAACAAAATTAACAGTTACTGGCAAAAGATTGTGGGTGTTATAAAATTTCTTGTCTCTTTCAGATACTGAATATCTGAGTGGAGAGAACTAAATTGAAAACATTCAGGTCCAGAAGATTATAGCTTTCTGAAAGTAAACAATTTTGATTGTCAGTGACTCCCACTTTCTTATTTTTTAATCTGGGGTTCAGATAGTTGAATGTCTTCAATTTTGCTTTTCCGTTTTTGGATTCAAAATAAAGTCTATCTGGAAAAGCTTAAGATCCCTGCTAAGAAACCTGTGCTGAGCTGCAGTTTTGTCCTGGTTCGCTAATATTGTGGAAATAGGACTTCTCAGATCTAACAAACCCTATAGCTTAACAATTTAGGGGGTGGACAGCGGGAACTTGGTAATTACCAACTGATCAAATTTTGCACATTGGAATTTGAGTGTGTCCCCTGGATAAGCAAAGACGGCGGTTGGATAGTTTGCCCTAGATATTCAGGGAACCAGATCCTCCTGGGAGGGGAGTTATAGTTTCTCTGACAGATCCGCTCTATCCAAGTACTGGTATAAACTTCTTTTATCTTCAGTGACTGTTGTGGATATCTCTGGCTGCCTCCTTTTCTGCCTGCACCAACAAATCACTTCATGCTGCAGGACTGATGTGACAGATGAAGTGGGAGGAGTTGACGAAATCCCAGAAATCTCAGGCTGAATCTTACCTTTTGTAGGAAAGATAATCTGACTTGTGTATGTTGTGAAAGGAAATATTTTGCTTCCTTTGAAACTTCTGCAAAGCTTCAACAGGTGTGATCATTTTAGTGTAAAAGATGAATCATCTGACGCACTTTGTTTTGCTGATGAAAGGCCTGAACCTGTCTGTTACCCGAATGGTGCTGGGTGCTGCAGAGTGGAAAAGCTGCTAAGTTTAGCTAATAGATTCTTATTTTAGCCTTAACCGCCTGTTTCTGCCAAACTAATTCAATACGTACCAGCAGATAGCTTTCCCTACTTCTCTTTCACAAAGGAGTGTTCATGGTCACTGTTTTGAAGCCAGGATTTAAGAAAGTATTTGATCGTGAGAGGGGACTCTATTCAGACTAGTAGTGACGAACTTCTGCATGGTTAGTGCCGCTTTTTTCCCCCTCTTTAGACATTCAAGTACAAAGGTGTCACCAACTTTACACTCAAATCCTTGTTTTCCAGGCTTGGCTGGTTTAGGTATCATAGACAAACTCCAAGGCGTAGGATGCACTGGAGAGCCTGCCATTCATGGAGTCTGCTCAGGTCTATCAGAACTTACTGTTCCTTTAATGCTCCATGTTTCCAGTTTTTGGAAGGATTATTAGATCCCGGCAAGGGGGAAACTGCAGAGACTTGGGTTGAGTATGGTTTTGCATCCTTGCCCTATCCCTTGTACCCAGACCACCTTGGAACATGGAGAACTAAAAGGGGCTGTGCAGGGTCCAACAGAGTGGTTTTGTGTGGGTGAGTCAAAACTCCTTAGTTTCAGTGCTGCTCAAAAGAGCTGGTTCAGCTGCTGAGCACCAGCAAACTGCTTCTGGAAGCAGTAGCTCTGTGTCTGTTCTGATAGATCCTGTGGACTGAGCGTGCTTATCATGGCATCAGTTACATGTCCCTCACTTTGCAAATCTGGTTCCAGAGATTTTCTCCTTCTGTTCCCCACAACCCAGGCTCTCGGGCATACATAGATTCTCACAGCTCTTTGACTATACTAGCAAAACTGAAAAATTAACAATAAATTAGATAAGTTGATTTTGGAGTTGAGCACACTGCAGTATATCGTAAGGTTTTACAAGTATAAATCTGGGGTGTATAAGCTGTGCACATGGCTATTGGTAAAGAAGACAGAAAATGAAGCAGTCTCTAAAACTTCCACTGCAGTTGATTAAAACCAGCTATAATGACTGAAGGCCAGTAGTTGTTATGAAAGTGAGTGATATGAGTAATGGTGTAAACTAACTGCTTATAGTAAGATTTAGTCCAAAGTAAAAATTTGAATAATGTATCTCTTATTTATTTGGATAATGTTGAATTAAGTCAAAATTTGAGATAGGTGAAAGAAAGCAAACAAAAAAGAAAACACACCAAGGAAATCAGTCATAAGCAGGCAGTATAACACCATCAGGATCTCTCCAGTTTTGTACAGCTGATCAGTGTTTTTTTTATTCTTGGGGAAGAAGAGGGCTTTAAAATAAAGAAATGTGCTCTATAGAAATGAATATCTGCGCTGAATTCTACTTTGTAACTGCTGTTCAGTGCAGACAACCCCAGTCCAGCAGATACAAAGCTGTTAAAGTTACCAGTCCTACATATGACCTTATTGCAAGAGTTTGCGCAACATACAGAAGATCGCCTGTATTTCTATACATAGTCTACATATCTGGCTTTATGTGCAAAAATCATAATATAATTCTGGAGAGGAAAAGTGTGTCTGACCCAGCTCTAGAGAACAGTATTACCATTCTTGAGTCCCTTTCCTTCAGTATTAGTTGCTTATGCCACAGGTCCTCTGACCTTGTTGCACAGGATTTAGTGTCTGCTTGGGGTTGTGAATGGATGTACCAGGACTTCCCATATAGCTTGTAACCACTGATGGCTTTTAAACAAATTCATGCCAAGCAACATAAAGATCTTATTACAGGAGATGAAAGAATTTGCTCATCCCGTGGGGATGCTGAGCTCACCATCTCTTTGAAATTTAATTGGTACCTTAATTGCAGCTTAACTGGTACAAAAGGCTTTGCATTAAAGCAAATCAGAAATACTATGTATGTATTTTTTGTGCTTCCTTTACCTATCTTAAAGCCCTTTAAAAATTCTGAATGGAGTTGCTCTTAAAATAAAACCAAAAAAACCCACCAAAAAACAAAGAGGGTTAATATTTTGTTTTAGCTCAGAAGGCACAAAACATTGTGTGTAGTAGGATACTTGTGTCAGCTGTGTCAAGCTGTGTAGGAAAAATGTGCAACCCCAGCGTCTTCTCAGCAGATGCAACTGTGTTGTGCTGAAATACTCTGTGGGACTTGTATACTATTATGGTTTGTTATAATGACTGAATTTTAACTGTAAAGGACCTGGACCATAACATAACGGAGTTGAAACAAGGTGTGCTGATGGCAGGTGCTCCTTCCACGTGCTGGCAGCAGAGTGAGGCCTCTGCCTGGAAGGGTAACTCAGGTGGGGGTAAAATTATGGGCATCACACATCTTAGGTGGACTTCTGGGATGAGAATAAACTATCACTGCAATATTTAAGGAAAAAATCCTAAGTATTATGGCTAATTATTTTTTATACTTTGTGTTGATAGTGAGTCTGACTTTAAGGTTACCAAAGTTTGGAGTTCATTAACACTTTTTTTCCTAATAGTATATGTTTTGTGAAAAGTAAGGTTCGAAACAGCTCAATTTTATAGTGGGAGATTTTCATAGGAGCTAATGGTAGGTGATTTTCAGAAGGTATGAGACTTGAGTTATTATTCTATCAAACCTTAAATGCCTTAGATTTCTGGATTATTATTGTTTGCAGGAAGACACTGTCTTAACATTA
>VZTO01009388.1:1777-17145 GCA_013400615.1 Syrrhaptes paradoxus | reverse complement strand
AAAATGTGCAACCCCAGCGTCTTCTCAGCAGATGCAACTGTGTTGTGCTGAAATACTCTGTGGGACTTGTATACTATTATGGTTTGTTATAATGACTGAATTTTAACTGTAAAGGACCTGGACCATAACATAATGGAGTTGAAACAAGGTGTGCTGATGGCAGGTGCTCCTTCCACGTGCTGGCAGCAGAGTGAGGCCTCTGCCTGGAAGGGTAACTCAGGTGGGGGTAAAATTATGGGCATCACACATCTTAGGTGGACTTCTGGGATGAGAATAAACTATCACTGCAATATTTAAGGAAAAAATCCTAAGTATTATGGCTAATTATTTTTTATACTTTGTGTTGATAGTGAGTCTGACTTTAAGGTTACCAAAGTTTGGAGTTCATTAACACTTTTTTTCCTAATAGTATATGTTTTGTGAAAAGTAAGGTTCGAAACAGCTCAATTTTATAGTGGGAGATTTTCATAGGAGCTAATGGTAGGTGATTTTCAGAAGGTATGAGACTTGAGTTATTATTCTATCAAACCTTAAATGCCTTAGATTTCTGGATCTCACAAATTTGATCCCTGAAAACTTACTTTTTCTTTTTTCGCTGAGCCCCTGACCCTTACATTGGGATGCGTAAGTCCTCATTTGAAACAAATTACTTTTAAAACCAGAACTCTTTTCAGCCCCAGGAGATGTACATGATTAGAGAGTTACTAAGCACTTCAACACAATCACTCGGGCTGTAAGAAACAAATATATTAATGGAAAGAGATCAGCATGAATCAATAATTTGCTGGAAGACCTCAGAGAGAGGGGAAAAGAAGTCCCTCTGGCTTTTAATTTTGGAATCAACATTAAGATGGGCTGAGTACTCATGATCCTCGTGAGATTTACCTTTCATTATTAACAGCAGATACGATGATTTTGTTTGTAAAAAGGTTCACGTGATGAGGATGGAGGGAAGAACACAAAGATTTAATTCTTGAAATGGTTTGAAAAAGCCCCTGAGTTGATGACATGTTTTTAAATAAGTTCAGTTGCACAGGTAGGATTGGTTAAGGTAAGCAAAACGTAACAGAGACATAGCTGCCTATTCTGTGGCCATGAACTTTGAGTGACATACCAAAAATAATGTGATGTCTCCTCCTCCCAAAGCAATTGTCCATATGATCGAATAATTGCATGTCTTGCATAGTTCAGTTTGGAATTTTCTAGAGCGCATTTCCCAGTGCTTCCACAGCTGTAAAGATGACATGATTATAGAGAATTTGACCTGATTTTTCTAATCTGGGCCACAGAGCAACACTGGGGTCTCTCTCATTCATGCTTTAGTGCAGGGGATATTTTGTTCATGCACCTGCACATAGATATATGTGTATACATGTATGTATGCCATCACACACGTGTGTGTGTGTGTGTATATATATATATTTTTTTTTAAAAAGGTTGCAGTCAACTGTATTTCGCTCCAGAAAACTGTTGTGACACACAGAGATTACAGAAACACTGCACTAAATTCTCCATTCCTAACATAAATATCTTGGGCTTGTACCTATATAGTGGTTGCATATGTGATAAGCAATAATTTAGATATGGCCACATTGTGATTGAAAAAAAGAATTACACCCGTTTTACAGATAAAGAAGTGAGAAACAGAAACATTAAGGACTCTTGGAATCATTTGGAAGTCTATGACTGAGTCAGCACTAACAATCATTACTGAGTATCATTTCAGTATCTTTAACTATCTATATAATCCTTACTATATGTGAGAAGTCCTATATTACCTTTTTCTGTCTACTGACACATTAGAAGGATATTATGAACTCTTCACACTTTCAGAAGGAGTGACAGAAAAAGTTATGAGGGTTAGTCTAATCTCCCTTTATTGTGGATTTGTTAAAATATAGTCTGAGTTGGTTTTATCTCCTTCCTAATCCTTCTGTTGGATATGACTATAGGTTCCTTATTCCACTGAAGAGGACTTCTTAATGGTATGTCTGTACTGGAGCAAGTGCTTCCTGAATATACATGCACTGATATTTTCTATTTCTTCTATTCTCTTCTGACCTGTTTCTTGGATTTCTACCAGGCTTGGCATGTTCTCATTGTTCCTCTAGTAGGCAAAATGATCACCAACCAAATAATAGTCAGTGTAACTAATGTATGCAGAACTTGTATCTTGTCTAAAGATATTAAAATGTATAGGAGATCATGCAACAGTAACGTGTGGTTTTCATGACAGCTCAAAACGGAGCCTTTTACATCTAAAAGTACAAGAAGAGTTTAGGTAGAAAGAATAGGTAGCTGGGCTTTGGCTGGGAAAATAGCATAAACCTCTCTACTTACTGAAATTTGCTGTGTAGCCTCTGGCTAAAATAACAGATTAGAATAATACTTTTAGAACTCTTAGTCTAAACAGACAATGTTTTGTAATGCTCAGATACTTCAAGGCAGTAACAGACTAGACTTGATAAGTGCAAGATTGCAGAGATCCAGACACATGAATTTAACACTCTGTAGCAGCCGAATTGGGTTCACAACGAGTATAAACAGAGATCCTATTGATGAACCGCTTCAGTATCCCCTTTGAGCCAAGCCTTCTTCCTCTCGGTCTTGATAAATAGACTTCCCGTGCATTCACCCAAAACCACTGTTCTCAACTATAACCTCTATTTTGTTTATTTATCACTATATGGAGAGGTTTATTTTTGGAAAGCAGAACATAACTAGTGTTGCATTCTTTGTGCTGTTTTCTCTCTCAGGAGAATATTCAGCTCTATTTCTGTCTTTCTCTACAGTCCCCTATGCTCCAGTTGTGTTTTTTTAACACCTAATATCACTTTGCATTACATTCACTTACAAATCAGTGTGCATCCTGATGACCTACATTAAACCTAATGACCCTTCTTGTAGCCACAGAAAATCAAATCAATACGAGGACAAGAAGGAAGCACAAATTCCATTTTAGACTTGAATATAATAAATAGAAACAGATGTGTCACAGAGGTTACTGAGTTAAGTTAAACCTACTGAGCAAAAACCTGGGAGCTCCAAACTGAGTCTTACAACAATTTGATTCCTAAGGAAGTGGAAAGAAATCAATAGAAAGTTAGTCATCCATTTTCACAGAGGCCCTACTTCGTTTTAGTTTCTATGTTCCTGGCCAAGTTTCTGTCACTGCTAGGTGAATCAGACTGCCATTTGCCTCTAAACATAAATAGGAGTTTTTCTTGCCCTTGCATCTCTGAAAGCTTTTTCTTATGTTCTCTGTGATCATCACTCAGGTGTTCAAATAGTCCATTTCCTAATGTAACAGATGCTTTGGCAAAAATTGTTTTGGTGTAATATAGTTAACAGGTATTTAATTTCTCTGGTCTTCCTCCTTTTGTGTATACATGTTCCCTCTCATCCTTTACTTTTTATGATGTATGCACACACGTACATAGATAAAACCATTTTATATTACAGTGAGCAATGACACACTGTGATGTCAACATCTTAGAAGTTTTATCACTGCTTTTCTTTTGGCTGGCAAACATATGCTATAATGCTTTATGTATGTTAACAAGGCAGAGATTAACTAATTAGAAAAAATCCTCTCTGCCGAGTACAAGAGCCCTTTTGGCAGCAGAAAGCTGTGGTGACGACGGCATTAATGGAACATGCTGTGGTGCAAAATCAAGCTCTTGTACAGCCCTTTGTCTGCTGGGGGGTTGGATCAAGAGAAAGGTAAAGAGCAGCTGGATGTGCTATACTTCACTCTTTGTTTTATGACCCAGCTCTCCCCACTTCAGATCCATGGCTGGTTTCTGTCGCGTTGGAATATGAAATGCTGTGTACAAAAAGACATGTAGCAGACAGGATACAGGGTTTTTTGTTTGTTTGTTTTTTGTTTGTTTTGTTTTGTTTTTTCCCCTGGAGGTCATGAGGCTGTTTTGAAAGTTGCTGTCATCTCCTGTCCTCTCCAGGGCTGGTAGCCCTCTGAGATCTCATGTGCTGGGAGACTTTTGCAGCCTCAGCAGCAATGCACATCGAGTTGAACTTTTCTGAGTTGATGCTCTCTTCTCAATTTTATCATTTAGACCATCAGGCTTGGAATAATTGGTAGAAAAACCCCAAAATCAAGTTAAAATTTTGCTTTTCATCTTCTCTACTCTTCTTAACCTAAGGTGTAATTACTTGCCATGATGCTTTTAGAGTAAACATTGAAGCATTTGTGTATGTAAAGAAGGAGCTTTGAGCACAAACAGTATAAACCAGCAAGGGAAATAGCACCTCAAGCCAGAGTAAAGGATGACTTTCATGCTGTTGCTGTTATGTGCTTTCCAGACTTCAGTAGCTGAGGTATGTTTTCTGTTGCAAATCCCATTTTCAACATCTCTGAGGAGGTCCATTCCAGGAAAAGGAAAGCACTGATGGTAGATCTAGGGATTGGGCAGAGGTTTTTGCCCCTTATTTGTTTTTCATTTGATAGGTTTTGCTTCTTGTATTAAAGAAAAGGTGGGGAGGATTGCTGTTATAACTTATGTTTTTTCTTTGTGGAACTTCAAGATTAAGCTTTGATTCTAAAGTTAACGTCAAAATGTGGTATTTAAAAAACATACCATTTATCTCCTTTTGAAAAAGCCTCATTTTTCATACATCTAAAATATCATAGGCTAATGATGCCACGATTATTTTATATGCTGATAATATGATCTTCTTGTTGTTAACTATTTGGAGTGCTTGATTACAACCTAGCTTCATAATAGGGAGTATGACATTTTTCTGAAATAAGAGACAGTCTGATTTTGAGTTAAGAAAAAAGAGAGTTTAAGATTAAACTGCAGATATTTTAATATGTGAAAAGTTAAATGGTAGCAACAGTTAAAAAATGTGGATGTGGGACTGTGCAATGTAACTGCATTGATTTGAATATGTTGTTTTATGTTATACTATAACAATATTTTGTACCATTCTTGCTAGTACTTTGCGTTGTACATCAGTAAATCTGAATTAATACTAAGATAGATATTTCCCAGAGCTCTTCTGAAAGTTTTAAATGTAATAGGCCATAATGCTCATTCAAGCCTTTTGATGGTCTATGTTCTGTCCTTCTCCCCAGCAGTGGCACATCAGTTTCTGCTGAAAAGTAACTGTCAGCAATAAAGTAATAAAGTAATTCTTTTAAATTAAAACAAAACCCAGAAAACATAAGTCTTAGAGGCTGGAGGAGGCATTTGCTTTGTTTGCAGAGGGGTGCATGAATTGCATGGTGTCTCTTAAACATTATATTGTGTATACTTTTCATGGGCTTATCTTTAAGTTGTGGTGATGTATCAAAGTGTCTTGACATCTGAGAGGTTACTGTAGAACGATGGATTCTTGCCATTCCCTTTAAGTAGCATAAAAAGCTGTAGCTCCATTTAAACATCAGACAAACTGAGCCTGACTTAAGCGTCTGAGCTCCAGTACTTTTCGAAAATGTAAGAATATGTCCCTCAAGATCTTCCACATGCAAAAGAAAATAGCTGATAAATTGTGGTCTTTGAAATAAACTTGTATTTCACATAAGATAAAAATAGGTATCCATGGTAATTTTCCAGAGAAAATAGATACTTTTGATGGAGAAGCGTAAAAACTATGTTGATAGAATTCTAGTCTCTGAATTTTAAGCTGCTCTTTATGCTCATGGTATGTCAGTCTGAGCTAATTTCACTTGGAAAAGCACTGATTTTTGTGCTGCACATGAGTAGAAAAACCTTTGAACTGAAGAGAGAAATATGAAGAGCTTGATATTGCACAGTGTGGTATCTTCTAATAACTTATGCAGACTAGGAAGTCCCAGTACTAGAGATCTGCAAACATATGGATTATTTCAGTTTAATTTTTTTCTTTTATTTTTTTTTTTTGGACTAAACTAAAGCTTTTGGGAATTCATAAGGATTGTGGTTTTGTGTGTGTTTCTGTAGAAATGAAATCCTGAAAAGCAGCTTTGGGGGTAAAAAGATACTTTTTGCCAAAACGGGAAACTCTACCCCTTGCTTTGTTTTCTTATTACTTTGAAAGTCTAAACCAGTAAGAAATTTTCTGATATTAAAAGAAAGGTGAAAAATTTTCATTTTGTCCAGCTTACCAGCAAACATACTGGAATGAATGTAGTTTTTCTCAAAGCTTTCCTAATGCATTTGATGAGGAAAGGATTCTATACTGACATAATTAGAGAGAAATGAACAAGTTGCTAAATTTAATGCATGTTATTTGCATCCAGAGCCAATGTTTCTCACAAACTGAAATACCCCAGGAAACCTGGGGAAAGCTTGGCAGCTGGCAGGACAGGGAGAACTGGCAGAGGAGCTGGCCAATGAAAGTCATTGCTCAAGAGCGGGGAGAGCCTGGGCTGACGGGCTCAGGTTGTGCTTCCGAAGAACTGGCATTCTGGATGGTGTTTGTATGCTTATAGGTTGTCTGCCATTACAGTGGCTAAAAAAAACTTCTTCAGATTGATGTGACTGTTAAGTCATCTCATTGTAGTCTGCTGAAATCTGTGGGTGAACCTGCAGAGTTCACATGAACAGATTTGAGGGGATGATGGGATCTACCACACAAGAAAGACACAAGTTTCCTCTAAAATGGGAGGAGAGGATAACCCTGCAGATGGGGTAGACGTGTGCCCGCTTGATGAAGCAGCATTTTTACTAACCAACATTATAGTGCATGTTTTCTCACTTTGCTAACACACATTACAACTGTTTATCATAGGTTCAATTTTTTCCAAATCCAGAAACTTCTGTAGAGATTCTGATCTGCAAAACCACCCATTGGATGAAATCCTGCTTCACCTAGTACTCAACAGCATTTTTTCCCGCTGACTTCTGTGGAGCAGGGTTTTTTCCTGCATCTATTTGTTAGTCTGTACCACTGTAGAAGTGAGTAGTAGATCTAAGTCATAAATCTTTCTCCTTAAACTTTGACAGATACTAAAGTATGATTCATTTTTCTAGTTAATCTTCTTTCCACTGCATCTTTCTTCTCTTAATTTTCTTTTCCTTTCCAGACACATAGGTTGAGTTACTTAGGGGGCAGAATATCTTTCCATAATTATATCTTCAAAAGCCTATTTCCCAGCAAAAGCCTGTTTTATATTTCAGTGTTTCCTTCCTGACTCCATTGCACAATGAAATGTAGTGTAGCTAACAGACTTAATTTAGAACTTTGGAGCAAACTCGCTATAGTTTTGTTGCTCTGCAGGTCCGATACTCTCCTATTAGACTGGAGACCCAAGATGAAACTGGGCAGGATAGTTCTGATCTTTGTTGATTAAGCAACACATCTGTAAGAAGTTAATGATACCTGAGCTGGCTAGTAAACTGCTATTAGTACTAGTATTGATAGAGAACTGTATTTCGATAAAGAAACCTCCTAAATGCCCTCTGTGAGCACTACAAAGCCGCCATTCTATTTGCTTTCCTCCTGTGCTGAGTATTAAGGTCCAAGTCTGTTCCTCCTAGCAGATAACATGCTGTCTTACTTCACCTGTCCACAGAGTCTTTCAGCTGTGGGACTGGTGGAGGCCTAATCAAGCTCTTGCAATTTCTTATCTTGTGCACAGACAGCTTGAAACCAGAGCAACAGTATAAACCATTTTGTGCTCACACTGTGTCTCCCTGCCCGGGAATAGTTTTGTCAACACTCCTGGTTCCTGTCATGGGCCTACATTACCTTGGAGGTCTGTGGTTTCTGCAGCATCTCTTTCTCACAAGTTTATACGTTCGATATCTTTTAAGAACACTAGTTAATAATTGTTTTCAAATTGATTAACCTTTTAACTCATGTTCTATGCTAATCAGAACTGCTGTCATCATCATCATCATTTCTGCCCTTTAAAAAGGACTGAAAGTGTGTATGTGTGTCTGTGTTCAGTATCCTTGTCATATAGCACCAGCTAAAAATGAAGATGAAAATTAACATAGTTAAACAAGACTGGGCATATTAAGATCTCTGTGTAACTTCTCTGATCTCTGTGGATATGAATACATAATTGTCATTAATATTGATAGAAGTTATGGGCTTTAGCTCAAGGACATAAGACCCAGTAGAAAATTAAATATTCATAAAAGGAACGTCATAATTAGCATTCCAGCCAGCATGTTATTAAAAATTTGTGACTGTTTAATCCCTCTTTTGGATGTAGTGGAAATCTTTTCATTATGTTTTGGGCTGGATTCATTGGAAGGAATGGTCATATAGAGGGAATTCTTTAAAAGATCCATTTATCTTCAGTCTGTAGCTCTCATAATAATTAGCTGTTTCCTCTATCTGTCCATCAGGTTCCCAGGACATGTATGAAGTGGGATTGTTGTTAAAGATTTCTTTGCCTTTAATCCACTTGCTTGGTTTTTACTAAGGGAGAAGTTCTGTTGCCTAGGATTTTAAAAAATCTTTTATGTTTTTTGAAGTTGACAGCATGTACTAGAGTGTTAAGTGTTTTGAAGACAAGTATGGATGTCTTAGATTGTCCATGATTGATGTATAGCAGAGGTCAAATCCGTGGCATTCTCACATTTTAGACTGGGGGGTTTTTTAGTAGGCTGTAATGCAGCTAAAACAGATTTTGTATTTTCATGTAAGTTTTATTATTTTAAGTACAGTTTTAATAGCTGGAGCTTGTACAAATTATTTTCAATCAACTCATCTTTGTGAACAAGATCATCTAATACTTGATCTTTTCCATTTTAATCAGTATCAACGTGTCAGCTTTGATCTGCTTCTTCCACGCTTGCTGTCAGGGCACTGCACAGGGCACTGTATGTGTTATCTGTGGAATTTCCCCGCTGGTCGTTTTAAAATCAGTCTATGCCTGACTTGTATGAGATCAGCTGTTTGGAAGATGTAGGCAAGTGCATTGGGAGTCCCTGCTAATCTTGCTTGCACTAGGCAGTGAAACAACACCATGGAATCTCCGCAGGTTCCTACTTGTTCTCTTCTGTCTAACTGACGTTAATGGTAAGCATGTCATTTGTATGTATTTAAACTTTGCCAACCTGTAAATTACTCACCAGGTAAAATGCCAGTTTTTTGTGAATATCCCCAAAGATAATTAAACCCTCACAGAACAGGAGAGTAATGGAAAAGTTCATTATAGCACAGACCACCCAACTGCCAACTGCTAGAACAAATCAAGTTCTCGTTTGTGTACGAGTGAATGGGGTTACACCTGCAGGTTTTCTTTCACTGTTGTTCTGTCGTGTAAACTTAAAAAAAAACCCAACAAAGCACTCTGTAACTTGTGTAATTAAAAGTATGCAGTTGATTTTGTAGGCTCACATCCTGTGGATGGATTGAGAGGGATCAGTTTTTCTTTGATCTGATTCTGCAGATAGGCACTACTTAATCTAGAAGGAAAGTGTAGTCCAGAGTTTGAGTTTTGTACCCTTCTGAAAAGATTGTTGAGATCTGTAATACAAATGATAAGACTTGTATGAATTAAATATAAATAGGAGACTAAGGCTGTGGAAGCACCAGAAGAAACAGTGAAGGAGGATAACTGAGGCAAGGTTTGGTGACACCTAGAGCAGCAAGATCACAGCGCAGTTACATAAAGGTTTTCAGGATCTTGAGATTGGGAAAACAAAAGCCAGAGTGAAATAATTAAGAGACAGAAGCTGTTAGGAAATGATGAGGGGAAGATCAAGAACAGGAATGCAACCATTGAACATCCAAATAAAGAGACAAAAGGCAGTGAGTGAGTAACTGATTTTATCCCTTAGGGATAGGACAGAATGGAGATTCTGGAGGTCAGAATCCATGTCAACTCCAGAAAGGTATGAAAAGTGCAACCATATATCCTCCTTTGTAAGAAAAGCCCTAGATAGCTGTTGTCTCTTCTGCTCTATGACAGTGTAGATGGTAATGGACAGACTACTTCAATGCATGGGTTTCTGTGCTTGCAAATGTGTGGCTGTGAGAAAATGAACGTGAGTGATTGTATTTAATTTTTTGTTTAATTCGTTGTTAAGTATGATCATCTTCCTCTCTTACAGAGGCTTTCCTGTATTCATTTAGCTCTGTTGTCACAATATTACTATGATATTCCAACCAAATATTACTATAGCCCCCCAAAATTGCCCTGGTTGATTTATAAATAATTACAAATTCTGCTTTACTGTTGGGGAATTTATATAGTATAGACAGCTGAATGCTTCTGGGGCAGATTTATGAATGACTTCTCTGTAATGTCTGTAATGCATTTTATGTAGTTATATCACGGTTAACAGTTAATGGTGTGAAAATGTCAAAAGCTTGATATTTCTCTGAAGACCAGAAAAACACTTATTTTTTTGACCCTCCTTCCCCTTTTTATTGAGTCCAGCTATTTGTTGAGCATCTCTCATTACAATGACTTTTAAAAGTGTACTCATTACTTAGCTGATCTGGCTTGTAGAGTTTTCTCCTATTTAGATGCATAACCACAGAGCTCTTGCTGCAAAAGCTATCAACCATGGAACTGGGCTTTGCTCCTCAATTATAGTTCTCCTGTTACTTGATAATTAAAGGTATCAAAATTAATTACAGCATTTCAGTTACACCGTTTTTTATACAACAATGCTGTTATTTACATGATAGTGTAGAAATGCTTGGAAATACATTGATAGAAAACACAAGAAAATTTCCCTTCTCCTGAAGTCTTGGGTTTCAGTCAGCATTTGAAGAGTGAGGATGTTTGAAGATACAAGAGTAAGAGCACAGAAGACGAAATAAGATTCAGTGGAGCTCCTGACCAGAGCAATGGCGACTGCTTTTTGTTGTGTGTATAGATGAGTGTTTTTGATAATGAGGTTGATGAATGAAGAATTGGGCAAAACAAAAAACTTATTTCAGAGCCTCCAGTTGTTCAGAGGTAGCTGCTTGGGCAAAACTCACCGAGAGGCTGGGCTTGCTTTGGTTACTTGGGCATTTGGTTGGGCTTGCTTTGGTTATGTGGAAGTTTGCTATTTTCCCTTCTTCGCTTACTTGGGTGCTATTCTGATGGAACTACAAATAACCATCTGTGTAAATACAACACAAATACATGAGTATGTTGTCTCTGTTTCTTTCTTTGATGTTTGAGCGTGGTGAAGACCATAACATCTCTATATTTAGCATTTTATTTATGTTTCATTATTTGATTGACTTTTTTCCTTTATGTAATATTGTCTTATTTGTCTGTGTTTTTTTTTAAGCCAGCTGTCATTAAAATAAATGAGGGTACTTTTACTCATTAGAATGGCAGTTAGTGTCAAAACAAAATTTGTTAGAATCTATTTTACTTTGTAATGAAACTTGCAATGCTATATTTGCTGCATAACCACGAACATTATGAAAATTAACTACTGCACCTGCTCAGTACTAAATATTCATTCTTGCATGAAAATATCTGGCTCATTTCAAATATTTTCCCTACAATACCCAAGACCTGTTCTGAGAATGCTTGGTAGACAAATCCTAGTAATTTTAATTTAGGGTCTCTCTTTTACTTAGTGAGCAGAAACATGCTCAACTGGTTACAGTCATGTTTTGTGAGGCTGCAGTATGCAAACTCATTTAATGGTTTCAGTGTTCTTCCTGATACCTTGTTGTACTAAATTTTAGGCTGCTGAGATCTGAATCCATTCAGACAGTGACTCTGAAAATCTCTTTATAAAGCAAGCACCAGCTCAGCCTTACATCTTGTGCTGTTGCTACAAAAAAACAATAGCATTTTGAGGTTAATGAATCCTTTCTATTAAATGAGATGTCACTAAGCAGATATTAAGTATACCAGAGCCTTGACAAGTTTTTATATGTTTTAATCCCAAAGCATGGTTGCTTGCAGAACATTGAAGATTACATAGCATTTCTAAATACATCTAATCCCCAGAGTCACTGAAGCTTGTGACATGTTACAAGCATTCTTATTAAATCTGCAGAACTTGTGTCTGATTTTGCTTTGTCAGACTGTGCGGGCAGGTAACAGTCTGGAAGGGCAGTGATTTGTTAAAGAGTCAGTGAGTAACAGGGGGAATTGCAGGAATCTGTGATGAAACAGAGACGCTTTTGAACCCTCTCTGTGTGGTGTCTTCAGGTCAGATTGTGCATGTACATTGTGTGTAGTGTAAAAAACCCAAATGGTGTAACTGTGCCTGACTTAGTGTATTTGAGATGAACAAGGTGCAAATGGGTTTTGCACCTCAGCAGCCTTCGGTGCAGTTTGGGGCAGACCAAGATGTACTGTGTTAGTAACCCATTTAGCAGGCACGCTGCCAGGCACAGGGTCTTGCTTCATGATAGAGTATGTCTCCTCTGGAATATTTCTGGGACAAACAGAGCTTTCTTTTAAATTGTGCCTTTGCAGCTCTATGGACACTGACTTTGGGTTTACAATGCAGTTTTCCCTTGACTGCATTTTTTTAACAACAACAACATTACTATTTCATTGTTAAGGTAAAATATGCATTGCTGATCACTACTCTTTTGTTTATGGATTTATGTGTGCTGTGTTGTAGGAAGGATGATTTCTTTTAATTCTTCCACATAAAAAACAGTTGTTCAACTACCCCTTTACCCTCATGAATGCTACTTCCCCCCTTCATTTTTCAAAGTGCTCTTCAGCTTCTTTTGGTTGGTGGTTTGGGGTTTGGGTTGTTTTTGGGTTTTTTTTCTTCTTTTTAAACTCTGGTAGGTGTAAAAGTGCCTTGCATCTCTGCTACCTCCCTTCAGTTTGGCCAGTGATTAGTTCTCCTTTCTGTTGTTACTTGGGGCAGTTTGGGTATACTATTTTGATCTATGGCTACATGCAATTATTACTGCAGCTTTTAGCTTTCAGTCAACTTATGCAGGGACCCGCATTCCTTTTCTGCCAGAGTTTTGGTGTGCTGCTCTGCAGCAGGCTTGGACTCCAGTGCTTTTACTGTCTTGCTTGTAGTAGCAGTAATACAAATTAAAAGAAAGAAAGAAATCAATACCAAGGAACTTATCTCTTCACATCATCATCTAAATCACAACTTCACTGATTTTGTTCAGAATATATTGAGATTTCACTCCAGAATCTTTTGTTCTCTTGAATTATTACTTTAAAACTTTTTTCTGGTATTTCTAATATTAGTAAGAGCTTGGTAGCCCATAGCATAGAAATTAACTTTTAATTAACCTGTATTGGAGGTTTTTGCAGTGCCTTAGTCTGCTTTTCATGTACATTGATAGCAAGTGAATATGGAACCTGCAGCATTTGTCTTGTACAGGGGGCTGGTCTAACACCATTTGCAGTGAAAAATTAACCCCATTTGAGCAGAGCAAATGGGTAATTTTTCTTATGTACTCAGATGGAGAATGAGAAGGAATGAGGAGCACAGGTGAGATCTGAGGGATGAAGTGAAGATGCTTGAGGTCTTTCTGATAGCTGGCTCGAGGCTGTAACTCTTGTCATGTGGGGTTCACAACCAAAGGCCATAATTACCCTTATGAGAACGGGAAAGGAATATTGGCCTCACTTAACACCTGTATTATATTGCATTTTAGGAAGCTGGAAAATGAATATATGCTGGAGAATGTCTCAACTTCCAGCAGTGGTGTTCCCTAGTTAAATAACTGGACAAAATAACTTCGGGAAAGAAAGAGAGNCATTTTTGTTGTAAGGATCATCTATTTCTTAAACCCAGGAAAACTTCATAATAAAATACATGTTGCTTTATATGGAGACACAGACACATATGAGCATGCACACACAGAGCATAAAATACAAGATAACGTGTTCCATGCTACAGATGCTATTTGATTCAGTAACAGGGCATTTCTTTTTTCAAAAGTCCTGCAATAACCCCTGGAAAATATGATAGTTAAGGAGCACAGTAAGAAGTCTAGTAAGACTAAGCCAGACATGTAATTATCATGGTAACTTTTAGAAGTCAGGAGGTTTTCTGATAAATTCTCCTCAGTTCTATTTTATCTGTTTAGTATAGCAAGGGAACTATGTTTTAATGGTCCCAAGAAAACTTTCCCCTTTTTTTGTTAGTAAAACGAACCATGGAATAAAGCTAAGCATGGAAGGAAGTTAAGCATGGCGCAGGAGTGGGACGCAGTACTATCTGCCGAACTGTAACTGGGTTAGGAGTAGTAGTGCTCACAGTTGGAGGTTTGCTGTAGAACGTGTCCTTTCAATAGAATTAGTTTTTGCCCAAATTAAATTATGCACATGAAGAATGATTATAGGCAAGCCCCAAGACTGAAAAAGATTAATTACAGGCCTATAATTAGAAGGTTATTTTGCATAATCCTCCTAGTTTGATCGTGTGTTCATTTTTGCCCATATGTATGGGAGCATATTTACTATCCTTATGTAATTGAGTACACTGTCGTTTATTTGGGGTTTTTGTGTTGGCTTATTGTAGCTTTATTTACCAATATAATTTCAGTCTCTTCTCCCTCTCCAAAGATGGATTTACTTTAGATATTACACAGAATAGTTAATGATGAGGAACAATTGACTATACAGAGCATTAGACTTCTTACACTGATACTGAATCCCTCCATTGGTACATGGGGTTATTAAAAAGCAAACAGGTGTAAAAGGTTGAGTTTGGTAGTTGGAGTTTTATCACTTATGATAAATGAAGAATTATAACAGGGTTGCTAATATGATCAGCTCTGGCTTCTGCCTTCAAGTGAAAAACAGATTATTTGGCTGACACAGTACATTTATTAGAAATTATGCAGGGTTTCTCTTTAAAAAAAATGAATTGTATTGAACATGGAATTTTAAGTATTTGGCTTTCTCAGCAAGACTGTGAATCTGTTTGGGCTCACTCTGTTCCTACCACAGCTGCCAGACTTTAGGTAGATTCATGCAAAACTCTCATTGGAGATGCTGCAGCTCATGGCATGCTAATTTACCAGTGACAGATACTTGTAAAGAGTACTACGGGCAGCATTGGGGGGAAAAATGGGAAAGTAATTGTTTTATATGTTCAGTGCAGGATATAGATGTGGACAGAATGAACTAGCCTGGTCATTATCTTCGTAGTATATGGAAATCATCTGTTGTGAGCACTTAGACCCAAGGTTTCGGAGGGGGGAGGAAATCCAATATTTTAATAATTGTGTCACAGTTGTACAAGCAAGGAGTAGAATTAAAGTTGCAGAAATCCAACTATTTTAGTTTTTGATGGCACTTTCTACCTTAATCTGGAATTATTTTTTTGGAAGTAAATACTGGATCATATAAATTGGAAGCAAAGGCATGGACTCCTGGATGTCTGTCACGGGTTGAGAACACTGAGTGTGACAACTGAAGTCACACTGAAAAGGAGGGGACATGCACAAGCTGGGCTGCAGCTATAAGCATCTGAAGAATTGCTGCGTTTTTTGTGCTTCCCATCAAA
>VZTO01009387.1:21127-45054 GCA_013400615.1 Syrrhaptes paradoxus | reverse complement strand
ATCATTTTAAAAAGAAAACCCCACAACTAAAAAAAATAAGTTGATTGAGAGTTCTGTGGCAGAAAGACTACAGGCTGAGTTATCTGCAGCATTAGGTTCCAATTCACTGTTTACTTTTGAACAGATCATTGTCTTGGCTAGTAATACTACATTTGACACAATGAACTTCAAATACAGCAAATAATAACAGTCTAACTTCTTCAAATTCTGACAAATGCACTGCTCTGCCACTAACATATCTCCAGATAAACAAGCACAAGCAGCATGCCAGGTTCTCTCAACCATTTCATTGTTATTAATTTCTACATGGAAATTTACAATTAAATCTTCTATTTAATATTCAGAATAAGCACAGTTTGGAAACTGTATCCCCTGCTGCTCTCAAGTGCAATCTTCAAGTTATAAAGATGCAACAGGCATCACAGTAACTATTTTTACAGCAACAGCACCTGGAGGCCTCACAGCATCAGACCACTGTGCTAGGTACCGAACATGGGTCTCATGGAAGCAGTCCCTGTTCCATTAAGTTTAGAATTCTTTCAACATAAAAAAAAAAGAAAAATAAATTGTTTTCCAATTCAGAGAAACCGTTTTGCCTCTTCTCTTCCACTGTAAAAAGAAATAAAATTTGAATGCATCATCTTTGAAAACCATCAACTACACTGCTTCTCCTACACAGAGCTACCTTTACAATTATTCCCTAAACTTTGATGAGTTACTCTTATCTTTCCTAGTCTGTGAAAACAATTAGATCCCATTTGCAGGTATTTCTGTTCCCAGTCCCTCTTTGCAGGATAATGAACTTGAAAGACCAGCTGCTGAACACTTAGAAGTTCCAGAAAAGGCATTATAAAATAAGCAAAACCAAAAACCAACTTCCTCAAAAATTCTCCTTTGGAGTGAAACTTCAGAGTAGATCCCGTAAGTTTTCTGGAAGAGGTAAGAAGCCTCTTCTGAAATTCTGGAGAAGTGCAGTTCAGACCTTCGCTGAAAATATCTGGAGATAAAACCTGAATGCTTTATCTTTGTAAGACTGGTTTCACTGTAAAACATGGGGGCAGGAGAGATTGCAAACACTAGTGTTTACATGACTTAGATTGTGATTACCTCATTCATGCTAAGATACACACATAAAACTCCACTTCAGTTGTAAAAATTGCATGTCCACTTGTAACAAACATGTACCTTCTTAAAAAGAATTCAGCAAATAAAGCTTGGCAGAAAATCCCATTAGAGAAGTTTAAAACTTTCTTTCCCATACATAAAACTTTTTTTTTTTTTACACTTCCTACTTTAGTTCTAAATTAAGCAGAAGAGGAAATAAAATTAAGGGATTAAAAATCACACTCAACTGTTCTTTAATTTTAGCAACCAATTCGACATCTTCTATACAGATTCAGGCTTCCATGACCATTACTCTTATACTCTTGTACTGAAATTACAAGAAGAAAGGGTGCATAATATCACCTACTGCGTGTGTCAGTCATATTCAATAATTCCATTCCTATCAATGCAGGAGAAAACCAAATTTTATTGTAGAAGAGGAGGTCAAACAGTGGTAGTTCTTAGTTGTTACCAAAGTCACACATATACCAGTGACCCAGGCAACACGAGGAACCCGTTTCCCACTTTGTTGAGCCACTCGCAAATCTACGCTATTTCTGAGCAATATTTCCCGAGTAACTTTTTTTTTTAGCTTGTTCCCTCAAACCACAGTTCCCAAAGGAAGGTAAGCAAGAAGGCAAATCACATCTTTGATGAAATAAAATTACTCCACTTATCAAATCTTCTCTAAAAACATGGATTATGACTGATAGCCATACCCTGGCTAAGTGAACAGTCTAGGAGTTTAAAATTTAATGCTTTGAAAAATAACTCCACTTATGAAATATTTTATGTTTCAAAAGTCACTTCACTGGATTTGTTCACAGAGGTTAAACATTCAACACTAAACTTTACTTGAAATATGTACACACTATTTGAAATACATGCTACAACTTTACTCTTCAAATTTACCTTTTCCTCTTCTTCACTTCTATGCATAAACTCCTAAAGACAATATTTTAGGATAGCAGGTAAAAAAAACCTCCCAGACTATGTTGGTGAATATTATGTAGAATTAGTACAATGATGCAAGTGTAATTGTTCCACTAACCAGTTTTCCTGATTTGGATACTATCACAAAACACAAAATTCCTCTCCTTAACTGTAAGCGAGTAAGAGAAGCACAGCAGAAGCAGTCACAGAATATAGTATGAGAGCCTAAATAAACATGGAATGTAACTAGGCAAGGCAATAAACAAGACCTCCACACTGCTGTCCTTCTGAACATCTACTTGGACATTCACCTATCCTTACTGAAATATACTCTGTATATTTCAGGACACATACAATTCAGCCCTGATCACCACCATGTGCTCTAAACAGTACTGTAAAAAAAACCAAAATTCTCTCCATCTTATTGTACATCCTATCTACATATGAGTAATATCTTTACCTTTACTACCTCATAGTTTTCAGACACTATATATATTTAGGCTAGTTCACAGAGGGAAATAAGAGGTACTAGGCTGAAATAAGCATGAAAATTCACTGCTCAATTAATCTTGGATACCAGCAACTCTAAAAATCAGTGTAATGACTGTAACAAAGTTATTACACAAAGCAGAAAAGCAGTGACAGGAAAAGCTTTGCTATGTAACTAGTGTGCAACATTCCCTAGCTTTTTAAGGATATCCTACTTGGAAGAAACAGACAAACTTAAAATACAGATCTGGAAATACATACATGAAGAATTCAAAAACTTCAGATATGCTTCCAGTTGTCAGTGACAGAGGTGTGAGATCAAAAAAAAAAATAGTTTCAACCAGTGCAGAGGTAAATAATGGTTCTCATTTCACTTAAATCTATGGACAATCTGCTGCTTTCTTTGCTTCTTCCCTCCCAACACCAGGCTTAAGCTGCAATTCATCTCGCAAGGGTAGACTCTTGCATTTGCTAGCAGCTCCAGTAAAGCCTTACAGAAGATCTGCTAGCATGGATACAGCTACAGGTTTTCTTTGTGCTACAATAAGCTCAGGTGCTTTCTGTTCCAGAAACTGCAGAAAGACTCACGTATCTTCATGTCCCATCAGTGAACTGGTTTAGACTATCTTGTCACTGCAAAGGGAACAGGTTACAAGTCCAACACACTCCCTGAAACGAAGTACCCCAGTCTAAAGGGCCAGTCGTGTATGCTGAAAAAAAACTCCAGGAGACTCATCTAGCAATGGCTCAGTCACCAACAAGAAAGCCACGGCCTCAATGTGGGAGAGCAGGTCTGCTACAGGTAGGTTACACGCTAGCTTATCATGTAACGCCTAGCCCTTACACAGTACTCCAGTGTTTTCATCACATTACAATTTGCTGTATCTCACCAGGACTCAACATATGATTGGTCATTTTAATTTTGCATGTAAAGAAGGCTTTCTGAGAACATGCTTCTCACTAAAAAAATAATTTAAAGTTGGCAAAAATTATGCACTAGTGGAGTTTAAAAACCACCCTTTAAAGTTATGACAGCCAGTCAGATTTGTATTCAGCTAGTATCCGTTACTAGAATAAGAAAATAATATTTAACTTCATTTTCTCAACTATGTAGAAAGTCGAACAAGGACGGGGGAAAACCAGAGAAAACTGTTAGTTCCTGTTTATCCTAGCAAAACCAAAACCTGTCTAAACCCAACTTAGATTTCACTATGCGGGCTTATTTAGAAAAGATATGGAAAAACCTTACAAATTTTAACACCTCTCCTTCCTTACCCAGGGATTTTTACTGCGCTGAGACATCGCTTTTTTTCTCCCTAAACATTTAAGCAGAAGTACATTTCACAGCCCCAAACAGCATAAGGCACTGGCAAACAGCATCTATCATAGACCTATTATTCTTTCAAAATAGCTCAAGTGGAATGCTGACAAATGTCATAGGCCTATGTTTCTTCTATCTATTAGGGGCTATACAACAACACATCTTGTCAAAGCATGCATCGGTCTTTCCAGAGATCCTTAAACATACAGCAGAGAACTGGACTAAAATATTAACAAGTAGATGAACTGCCTGAGCCCTGCTCTAAAACCACGCATTTGATATTAGGGACTTTTTTTTTTTATCAGTGTTCTTGGATTCTTAAATTTTAGATTTTTATTTAAGTCTTATCTGCTTAAAAATCCAACTACTCACTTAGGCATGAAAAATATATAGAGAAATTAATTAAAATTCATTACAATTACATTTCAATCTCAAGAAAGATTAAGTTTTATATTTTTAATATTAAAGCCTCTTTTTGGATACCAAGAAGAAACAAGCCAATAAATTACTTCTCATTTCTCCCCACTGAGTGTCTCGGAGTAATAATACCAGCTGTTTCAGGCCAGATCTATACATCCAAACCAGGTCAGATTGCTAAAATGTAAGCAGCACTTCTTCAGAACCACATGTAACTACAGTACATAGGGCTGAACAGGTGTATACTTCTATATTTAGATATATTTTAGATTGCTAACTGATAAAGTTAAGCAGACAGCCTTCCCAAGGCCTTTCACCCTAACTACACTGATGGTCTAGAAACACTGGGGCCACTGGTAACAGCTGTGTAAAGCAGGACCCTCTTCCCTGTGCCTGCATGGCCTCAAAGGCCACACACAGACTTCACACACACGCCACAAACATCAGGACAGGCAGTTCTGAGCAAAAATACCGGACTGTCACACTGAACTCTTCTGCTCAAATCTGCAGCAGCCTGGGGTGACTGACACCTGTCACCAAACGCCACAAAAATGCTTGAAAACATCTGACTACAAAAGCAAAGCTGCTCAACATAAGCGAAAAGCCTCCTGAAGTTCCTCTGTGCAGAAAAACTGCAGTTAACAGAAAAGCTGGAATACGGTGGCAACGCAAGTAACAACACCTGCCCACCGCGAAGACATTTCTCAACTCTTTGTTTAACTCAAAACTCGTTTTCCCTTCACCTAGCTCTTCTTAAACAAACAAAGGGATGACACCGTGCCCTGCCGAGCAGCACGACGCAACGCCGCTTCCCAAAGCCACGTGTTTGGCAAGGGACAGCCGGGGGGTAGGGAGGTGTTGGCAACCGGGAGGCCACGGGCCGGGCCGGGCCGGGCCCAGGCCAGCGGCCCCGTACCGAGCGCGGCGCCAAGGCCGCTCACCTGAGGGGGGACCGCGGCCCCCGCCCCTGGGGAACGGCAACTCCGAGGAGCGGCGCCCGCGGCCTGCCCACGCCCGGCCCGGCCGGCTGCGCCACCCGCAGGCCCAGCCGGCGGTGGGGCAGCCCGGGCCGCCCGGCCCCCGCCGCCTCTCTCCTCACGCAGGGCCCTGCCAGGCCCCGCTCTCACCTTTAAGAGATTAGACGTCGCCATGATCCCCCCCGCGGGGCCTCCCCGGCTGGCGGCGGCTCCTCTCTCCGAGCTCGGCTCGGCTCCCCCCGGCCGCTGCTGTTTTACATGGCCCCGGGCCGCCCGCGCACCCGGCCAGACCCGCGGCAGCGGCAGTAGCAGCGGCCGCAGCACTGGGCTCTCGTGCCCGGGGACGAGGCAGGCGCCAGGCTCGGGGTTCTCCGCAGCGCGACCGGCTGGATCCTCCGCACGCAGCCGCCCCTCAGAGCCTCATGGCGGCGTCCGCCCAGGAGGCGCTCGGCAGCAGCCCCGACTCCATGGAAGGGGCCGGCCCACATGATGCGGCACGGAGGAGCCGGCCCCGCCGCCAAGCGCGGCCGCTAGGGCTGCGGACTCCGCCTGCAGTGCCCCCTGGCGGCCCGCCGCTGAGTCACTCCAGGGAACCTCCCGCCCTGTCCTGTCTCGCCCCGCACGCTGATGAGCTCGGCCCCGCCGTGGCCCGGCCGCCCCGCCCCGGGGAGGGCTTTGCCGTCCCGGCCCCGCGAGCACGGGCCGTGGCTGGAGGTCAGTTCGCCAGAGGGCGGCCTCCGGACAGCGCTTGGGGGGCGCGCGGGCTGCGACAGAGCGCTGCTGCTTTGTCGCGGCCCCGCGGACGTCCGCGCCCCCGTGACACTCCGCGACCTCATCCCCTCGCTCCCTTCCTATCCCCCGAACCGCCTCCCTCGGGGGCCACGGAAACAGAGGCGCAAGTTCAGCGTGGCTGGATAATGTGGTTTATAAGCGGAGAACTAAATCTCCTTCTCACTTGGCGGTGGCTGGGCAGCGTGGCCTGACTCCCCCTGCCCCGGCTCACCGTCCCGTCCCGCCGCGGGTGAGGCCGGTTGGTCCCCGCACGGCTGGGCGGCGGGGGCACCGGGCGGGTACCGGCACAGACTCGCACACCGCGGGGCCGGGTCGCTTCCCTGCGCCCAAATCCCCGGCTGAGCCGTCGCTCTTCACGCCAAACAGTTTTCACAGGTTTTCTATTGAGTAAAAGCTATCTGGGGTTGGGTACCTTTCAGGTTTTATTTGTAGAAACTTTTCTATTAAGGCATGCAGCCTTCATCCAAAATGTGTCTTGGAAATTGCAAAGAGCTTTTCTTACAGGTGAGGAAAGTATAGAGTATTCATTGAACATATAGTACATGCAGTTGTACAGCTGTATGTACAAAATTACAATGCAAATCATTAGAGTGTTATAATTGCAAATTTTGCTTAGCCAGCATTTAAGCTAAATGAAGTTGGGCTGTGTTTTAAAATGCTATGTTTTAAATGATGGATTTCTCTATATTTGCACTTTTCATGCAAACCTACCAAATGTTGCCACAAAAATGACTTGTCAGAGTACCCAGGACGCAGTAGCATCCAAGCACCTTCCATGACTTTGTCTGTTTTGAGTTTCCTTTGGTGCCCAGCAGCCGTTGCTGTAACATTTATGGGGTTGGCCTGGAAAGGTCAGCAGTGAAAGTAGTGAGTATATATATATACTGCCCAAATATTTTCTTGTGTGGTAGTTATGACTGGTGCTAGCCAAGGAATAAAGAGAATTTGAACAACGGAGAAGCAGTGAGGCAAGGTGGTACTTTTTACTGATATTAACAATAATGTGCATCTTATTTTGCATGGCTTACATAATAGGTGTGAGGTTTTTTTTCTAAAGATCTGTGCATTCTTTTTTCTGGGAAGTAAAGAAAACTTCATGGTTTTGCGGTATTTTAGTACCACTTCAGGGTGTTTTGAAAGTACGCAGAGTTATGTGATCTTGCTTTATTTGCTTCAGCTCTATTGCAAATGGATTATTACTAAATTTTGATGGTTATGAAGATACTAATTATTGATTAGTATATGGTATTATGTTGGCCTACAGTTTTATATCCTTTGCATGGATTGTAAAAGAGAGCGTGAGTGACAATCCCAAAGCTGTCCGTGGGTTCAAAGTGATTTGCAAGCAGCAGCTCATTAAGATCTGGATGATCGGTGAAATTAATACCATGCATAATATCCTAGATGTCTTGGAGTGAACTGATTCCAGGCACAAATTCAGTTCTAATGCCCTGAAACACACGGTGCAAATAAGACATACATAGTTTCTTCTAATCTTCACTTAGTCCATGATGGAAAAAAGCATTTGATGGTTGATCAGGCACTCTTAGACTCCTCTCCAATCAAACTAGATATATTTAGTAGGGATATTAAAACTTATGTTTATTCCTTCAGTGAGAAAGTCTCATTTATCACTGCTGTGGACAGTCATGATGACCCCATGCACAAACTCTGTCATGAGAATCTCTGAAGACAATCCTTTTAAAAGGGCAAGGACACACAAACACCTACCTGTAGCTGAAAAAAGAAGCACCATCAGTGACCAAACTTTTCACATGAAACAACTGTTTCTGTGTTTGTTTCTATTTCAGGAAGAAAGCAAATACTTTTATTTCTGATGTTTAATCTCTGGACTTCACATCACCCTTTCAGTTAATAACAAAAGCATTCTGGAGAAATTGCCTGCATGTGGGAGTAAAGGTTACTGTTGATTTCACTTAGAGTTGTTTAAGATTTTGGTATCTTAGCATCACCAGAACTGTCTACCCTGTGCATCTCAGGATGACTTGTTTGTTCTTATGCCAACATTGTCCTTTAGCTCTCTCTCTGTGGTGTTTATTCTTCTCTGATGTATTTTTAGAGAACACTGCTATTCCCTCACTGTTTCCTTGCTGGAAAACTTTGTACTTTTTGCCCTGAGTGACACTGAGGATGACGTGGGGTGGTGCAGAGTGACTGTTTGCAGGCAGAACCTTCAGGAGGGTTTTTGCTGAGGCTGAATTCCTCCTGGGACGTGGAGAAGCACATGCTGTGTGTTAGGCAAAATGTGGCCATTGTTCCATGCCCAGGCACAGAGTTGTAGGCAACCACTGTGAGGAACTACATCTGATCTAATTTTGCCTCTCCTAGCCTTTTTTGGACAGCCAGAAATCTACTGTTCCATTCACTCTATGTATTCAGGGAGTTATAGTTAGTCTGCGAAGCACAGTAGAGTGAAAGAGGATACAACACACAAAACTGTAATTTTATGTGCCACTTTTCTGACACTGTCTCAGATGTGCAGGTCTTTTTCAGTGCTTAGTAAGCTTTGTCTCTCTTTTGTTTTAAGGGTTTCTCTGTGAATCAGACTCTCTTTTTCCCCAAAGAACTCGTCAGAGAAAAATCCCAATAAAATGAGTGGGGTTACTGTGAATTTCAATGTCTGGCTGACCGGAATTGACACTTACGTCTTCTAAATTTATGTCCTGGCATAGATTGCTCTTTTAACACATGTAACACCAGCTATATGTCAGGGAAATGAGAACAATGATCTGCACAGAGGAGGCTTTTTCCCCTGAATAATAAGCAGTAATTATTCTAAAATAGCAAATTAATATAAATTATGACTAAATAGTTAAACTGTTTGCTTGGCATTGAAAACAACCAAAACACACAATTCCCAAAAGTGCTGCTGAGCAGTGCCAGCTCTGCAACATTCTTATTACTGAGGTTGTGACTGAGATGTTTTCCATAATTCCTCCCCTCAGTGTTAGTACCTTAATACTTAGCAACTACCGCTAACATTTGAAACTATCACCTTGCTCACTGTCAGACTTCACTGGGGAATATGGGTTCTGGCAGTCCATTCCTGCAAAGAAATCATGCAGGGGTGAAGATGGAAGGGGAGGAAGCCTGCAACATAGATGTAGTGCCAGCATAGGGTTCTACCCAACTGTTCCTCTTGGGCAGCTGTCCCATCCTCAGGGAGCTGCTGGAGTTGGGGAGTCAATAGCCTGCATCTCTATGCCGACTCTGGGTTCTTGACAGTTTCTTTCATCCCACAAGTCCCATAACAGTGATGGAAATTTCTGTAGGGTCTTAAGAGCTCTGGCAGTGGTTAGTCTCACTGCCCTCCTGGGGCTGTGCAGGGATGGAAGAAACGGTCTGTGTCTTCCTTTCTGTCCTTATCTTGTGCATTCATTTCTCCGGTGACTGAGGTTATTGCTACAGGAGGCTCAGTCTGTCCCTCCACAATTTTCATGGAGCAGGAAAAATCAGTTTGCGCACAGGCAAATGTGAAGCCACAGCAATGAGGATTCACAACAATTGAACCATAGCTGAAACTTCTGCTTGTTTACCTAAGTACTCATTTTCTTTACAATGCATATAATTTCTTCTTGTTACTTCTACTCCTATGTTTCTGTAGAAGCCCTTTAGCTGCAAGGTGGGCCTTAGCAGCCCATGAAGGTAATCAGGGTTATTGTTAGTTGGAGCTGCCCTTGTAGCCTGTGAGGGTGCCGAAGGTCAGTTGGGTTACAGCACTGCTCCCAGGGAGTCGTAGTCTCAGCAGATTACACACTGTCGATCCCCGAGTAGCTCAGGCCCAGCCTAAAATGTGACTTTCTCTGAGAAATGAGTGAATGAAATACATTCAAAGATGGTGATCCATTCTAGCAGCTTGGGATTGGGATCTGGGATTCCTCAGTTTTAGTTTAAATGAAGATTTACCTACCCTTACATAAAAAGCCTGCTGCTCCCCATTTCTGTCTGGCCCCTGCGGGCGATGGACAGTGGTGGGAGGAGATACCACAGAAGTGCTGTGGGGCTGGTGGATGCCAAACAACTGCTCCCTGTCTCACCAGGGCTAAAAAGCCCACAGGGTGTATATCACTTTTTTGGGGATTTGTGCTATTGAGTTCTTTTCCTGGATGCATTTTATCCATGTGTTTGCTGTTCTACTGGTTGCTTGTGGGAACAGCAATGCCGTGAAGAAAAACGATTGCCCTGTGGAGTCCTGTGTCCATAGAGCTGGCTCTTCCACATCAAAACTGCTGCTTAGCAAAATATGTTTGGGTTTGCAAAACCAACTTATCTTTCTTCACATGTATGCTCCACTCCCACTAATTAAGTATTATGCAAGGCAAATTATCTTCAGGAACCTGTACAACTTCACAGTCTTTATGTTATGCTCAACTGGCACGTCTTCAATCGCATTATGTTCAGATTTGCACATTCACTGAAATGCGATAGACAATTCTGCTGTACTCAGAAGTAAAATTCAACTTCTTCACAGCTGTATTCATTTCCCAGAGGAAGAAATATTGCTGTGCAAAATGACAGCATGTGTAGGTATTTGGTTTTCAGAGGAGTGCCTCACAGAACATAGCACTAAACCCAGACATTTAATTACTACTGGGAATGAGCTGGGAAATAAGTATACATGCATTTATGAGATACGGTCTTCTTCTTCTTTTTTTTTTTTTTTTTTTTCTGCAAGGATCACACAGATGATTTTTTGGTGGAATTCTTTTAGTTTTAAACACATTCAACGATACGATTATTATCCATAAGAAACCTAGGCATTGTACATGCTACTGCACACAGTTAAGCACTAGAGCAAAGGATCATTACACAAATGTTGGGACTCTTTTTTTTACAATCTGTTTATTTTGCTGTGCAGTCCTATCCTATCTAGGCTTTTTAGAGAGATCTATATTTTACAGATTCCTCTTTTAGAATTTTAATTTTATTCACTTGTTTAAAAAATAGTGTTTGGACTCTGAGAAATGAGCAATGCAAATGTTTGCTATTGATAATAGTGTTTTGATATTTAATAATTTCTTAAACAGTCCAGCATGCCTATGGTACAGTTCCATGCCCATGTAGAGAATGAATGCTCAGTCCTCCTTGGAAAGGCTGAACAAAGGCTGCTGATACTGCTGCGCCCGCTCTGGGCAAAAGGCAACAGTGGAGACTTGGAGGAGCTGATGTCATGTGCTGGGGTCTACAGCTGGGGAAAAAGCACTCACCCTGGTTGTTAAATACGTAAAAAGAGGGCAATGAAGCCTGTATTCTATAAGGGAGCTAAAACATTGAAACTGAAATATCTGTGAGCACAGTGCATCCACCTATCCCCACTTTAAGTTAGGCAGCATGGGTGCCAGTAACAGTTTGTCTGTGGCAGAAGGGATCTTAGCACAGAGCAACTACAGCGTACTTGGGTGCTCAGTCAAGCTTCTATTATTTTCTGTGAGAACAGGAGTCACCAGCTTGAAGTTAGATTGGTAAAATGATTCCATACCGATGGCATAAACGAGTAGTATGAACATCTGCTACCTTGAAATTTTTTTCCTTGGTTGATTCCCAGGGCATTCAGCTAGGTTCTGCTTCTTACATGGGACATAAGCAAGCCAAAACATCTGAAGAATTAATGTGTAAAATATTTACATGAGTAGAAGAAGATATTTATTCTTCTTTATAAAACTTAACATAAAAGCAATGAAAGTTTAACATTTTAGGAGCCCAAAACAATACTTTATATCCATTCTTTTGCCAGGTCTATGAATCCAAATACAAACTGCTTACTATTTCAACAGAATTTTTCCTTTTCCTGATGGGGATTTACCAAACTTTAATTTGCAAAATTGTGAGGTTTTCTTAGTAAATAATTTCTACTTATTAATTTGGTTGCCAAACGAGATTTTTCTAATTTCTGTAATTTCTGGAAATTTCATTCTGGTATCAATATTTGCCCTTTCTTAGACAAAAAAAAATATACATGCACTGAACTATAATCCATTCTACAGCCAATTCAAAATTATGTATTTCAGCAACTCATCTACTTACCAGATTCTATTAACTGCAAGTGTGTAGTGAGAAGGTAAAGTAATGGTTTAATATGTCACCAAGATAGACAATGTTTGAATGTGTACGTTAATCTACATTTTTAGGAATTACAAATAGGACAACTATGTGCACAGTACTTTAAAATGCAGTGAACTTCTCTCCTACTTGCATTGACAATACCAGTTCCTTACACAGTTGAATCTGGTTAAAAGCTCTGTTCCCAGTGTAATAAACATGACACTCCAGGCACAGCATTGACAGCAGAGATCATTAGGGCTCTGTTCTGATGGCTGTTTATTTCTCTGTGCACACCTCCCCTCTACTCCCTCTTCTCCCAGTCCCTTCCCCCCCCAACACCCCTTTTTTTTTTTTTTATACAGAATGAAAACCCCGTTGGCTCCAGAGCATTCAGGAAGAAAAGTTTAAGAGAAAAGATTTTAACCTGAAAGTAATGAAATGGGTAATGAAGCGTAGATTCATAGTAACAGCAATACCTGGTATGTATAAAGCTGTTTTAATAGTTGTTTTTTTTTTTTTTTGGTATGGCAGGAGAAACCAGTATCCGTATTCCATAGTGCTAAACACTCTACAACAGGTAGCACACAGAGAAGAGTTCAGACTGAAGATCATACAGTCAGACTGGGTCTCAGCAGTCTTTGTGATTTCAAGGAAGAACAATCATCTCTATTTTTGAGATACAGAAGGTGAGGCACAGAAAATGTAAATGCCTTGCTCAGAAACACACAGTGAACCAGTGGTAGACTTTGGGTCTGTTGAGTCCCCAGCCACCGATTTATTCCTTGGCCCATTCTGTCCTCTTAAACAACTAAGAGAAGATCTTCTGAGATACACAACATGGGGCTAGTATCATACGGGCATCAGTGTCAAATGCACACAGCCTGATTCTGCACTACCTTTTGGCACCTGTAGTCACATTTACTTTGTACAAAGGGCCTAAAATGCACTTAAATCAAAATTGATTTGGTGTAAATGACTAACATAAATAGTTTAACAGAGAATCAGGCTCCCAGCAATTACTTTGTGACATGCTGATACTAGAATTAACTAACTGTTTTAATTGCTAATGAATTAAGGCTGATTCCTGCTTATATAAGGCCTCTATATCCTTCTGTGACAGTGTAACTGTGCCTCAGCACAAGTGAGACTCAGGCTATTGGAAAAAATAACCTTTCAGTTCCTTTTGAAGTCAATAATTTTAGTGGCCACAAATGAATAAAATAACTGAAACCAAACAATATGTCTTTATATACACAAAAGGTTTGTAAACGGACCCAAAAGTAATCTGAGGAAAAACCAATTATATGTTTGTTGAAGAAAAAAGTTACGTTTGTTGCCTGGTCTTGAAAACAGAGCATTGTAACACAATAACACACCTTTATACGAAGATAACTGGCTTGATGTTTGGAGGTTATAAGTATGCCCAGATAAACTGTAGGTGCTTATTGACTCTGGAGGTCAAGTAATCTTATCATACTACTACAATAAAATAGAAGTGAACTTATTTGGTATTTAAATGCTAGACATGTAGGGCATAGTTTGCATAAAGCTAGGGTGTGTTATATTCAGAGGAGTAGGAAGATGACCTCAAGCTCAGTAAAATGCTACACGATCACAGATTTCTCCTATTGTTATTAAAAGCTATTATGTGTTGCTTTCTTAGAATAGGGGTTCTCCAACTTTGTTCTTTGTAGCCAAGCATTGTTTTAGAAATTCTCTCCTCTCCAATCACTCTATAGATAACAGTTTTGGTTTTAAAACCTTCATTTTTCAGACAACAGTTTAACATTTGCTGGCTGAGAATAAAATGATCCTTGCTCTATTCAAATTTAAGGCCTGGGTCTCCATGGGCTGCAGCACTTTTCAACATACTTTTACTTCTCGTTAGAAGTTGGTTTATTTTTTAAAGCTAATATGGAATTTGTGTAAATTAACATAATTCCCTAGGCGTCAGTGTGGCTATGATAATTACCCAGCTGAGGATCTGGCCTCTGAAACGTAAGTCCAGTGGTTGGGAAATCTATTTTGTATACAAGTCCAATAACAGCTGGATCATATGTGATGTTACATTTAGTTTCATTGGCAATTCAGAAAATATTTAATAATAAATTTCATTGCTTCTATTCCCCATTTTTTTATACAAATAAATAATCTTTTCTAAAACATTCTTTTTCTTCAGTAAGGCTTGTATTCATAGTCATATCAAAAGTGTTTGCTATCAGAGCAATGTTTCAGCTTGCTTTCTTTAGAGTTATCATTATTATTAAATTCTACAGCATTCTAAACTTTAATGGTCACTAGCAACCCTGCACTTGAGTAAAGAATCACATTAAAAAAGTATAAGATATATTATTTTCTTGTCCAAAACTAAGGCAGGATGAACAAAAGTAATGAGCTCATCTGATCCTCACCTAGCAAGCCCTGATTTTAAACAGTATTCAAATTACAAAGCCCAAGAGAGGATGTTGTCATGATGATTATTGCGCTTTCTCAGTGTCTTGCTATAGGATTAGTTTTTCCTTTAGCAATATATAGTTTCTTTTCCTGAAGACCACACAATGTTATTGTACTCTGTAAAAGAAAAAAAGCACTTAAAGTTTTATGAAGTTATGACCTAGACAGAAGGATAAAAAACCAAATTACTCTTCTATGATTCAGCTGTGTCATGATCTAATATTGTTTCAAAATTATTATTCTGTTATTTAGGTTGGCATCATTTTCTGAACACCCGATGTGCTCTTTGGCATGCTACAAATTCAGCAGATGCATTGTCTTCTGGGCTTTACAGCTTCCTCTGATGAATGTACAACATTTGGAACAAAGCCACTCTTGACACCTTCCCATCCATCTTGTATTGAGATTTCTCCTTTTTTTACAAGTTCATAGATGTCTCGTGTAAGGATTGTAAAGGACTCTTCAACATTCGTGGCATCTTTTGCTGAAGTTTCTATGTATTTCATACCACAGTCAGATGACAGTTTTTCAGCTTCTTCTCTTGTAACCTCACGCTGTGACACTAGGTCACATTTATGTCCTACTAACAGGAACACAATCTGAAAGGGCTGCACATGCATTTTTGCTTCTTCTAGCCAGTCTTTCACATGTTCAAAAGATCGTCGATTTGTGATGTCGAACACTAGTAAGCCACCCACAGAATTGCGATAATAAGCGCGTGTTATTGATCTGTGAAGGAAAAAGAAAAGGAAAATTATAATACATTTTCACTTTATTCATAAATAGAATACTTTTCCATGTGGCAATGTGTTTTTACCTACCATAAATTTTATGAAATGCGTTTGCTTTTTAAAAACTGTTTGGAATGTATTAATTTACCCTCTACACACAAAAAATGTACCTTTTTTACTTTTTTGCTGATGTTCAAAAGTCACTTGCTAAAGATCCTGGAAGCCAACATCTCTAGTGAGAATTTTGAATGCTAAATTAATCTGCAAAGTACTCTTTATCAGCAAACTGTGGTACATGTCACAGAATAAAATATATGTATTTGTCAAAAATATAAATATCGGTGTTTAAGTCTGAGTCCTTCAGTTTCATATAAACATGTACTTTGTTTTGTTCTAATCAATTATTTCAAACTGAAATATGTAAGCAGATGTCAAGAAACCTGGAGCCTAAGCTTGCCAATATACAAGCATATCCTTTTGTATTCCTTTCAGAAACATTCTCTACTAGAAAAGTTTGTACAGATAATCATAATTCTTCATGCTTGCATGAAGAAAGGGAATTCACTAAAGAAAACTGCCAAAAAGTACCTGAGTTGGGCAAACACACACTTCTTACAGCATTGGCAAGGAACATGTCTACCTCCAGCATCTCTCTCAGGCAGAGGTTCAAAAGCTCTTTACAATTGCATTTACTCTTATTTGGCATGAGACTTCCAGGACTGGCTACAGATATATTCTGCTTTTGAGCCCTCTACATTCCAGAGCATTCACTGGAAGGAACTTTGGAAGAAGGAAACCCTTCTTCTGATTGAAAAGATTTTTAATATGCTCTAGAAGAGGCAGAAAAAATGTTAGAATGTGAAGAGAGATAAAGATACAGGACTAAAAAATTATTGTGTCTCTAATCATGAGCAACAGGGGAGGATGGAGAAGGTGAGAAGAGACATTTTAAAGGAAGTGATGGCCTACCTAGGAGTGGACGCAAGCACTATGTTACTTGCATAAATATATAGCTAGGGTATATAGAAGTATTCTCCAGCTGAAATGAGGCACACAATCTCTGTTAACAGTCATTATCTGAAGTGATAATTTAGCCAATAATTAATTCTGTTCTATCTTATGATTATGAAGAGAATGAAGCCTCAAAACTTTTGGAATCATTAACATATCTTTCCATAACAGAAGCTCCCTCTGATTTTCAGTTCATCACATTTCATATAGTGTTTTATAACAATTCGAACATAGAGGTATAATTAGCAGCAGTAGTCTTATTAAAGATAGGTAAGTGCACAGATAGATAAGGCTTAGGTTTTTCGACGTATCTAAATTCATTTATCCACAGCAAACGGCATTTGAAATGGTTTTATTTAGATAACAGGGAGGGATTGTTTGTCCTAATGCTTAGAAAGATCTTTTCTACATTCCCAGAAATAGAGCACATGGAGTGTCTCTCTGAACAGTTTGAATGTGAAGACAATAGGATCTTACCCTCTGATTAATTCAAATAGCCTGGATATACACAAATGAGTACATTAAAATAATTCAAGTGGTTCTAGAAAGAGTGGAAGTGGGTGGCAAAAATGGGATTCAATTTGGAGAAGTGGAAGCTAGTGCAACTTATTTTCTTAAAAAAAAAAATCTTGAAACCAGTTACACCAAAGAAATACATTAGCCAGGGAAGAAAATAGGTTAATATTGAAAATGTAGTGCGTAATTTACTAAGCATTTCTATATAGAATGATGTTCTATCTTGTATCTATGAGCTGGATTACTGAAAAATAGCCCTCCATGTGTTACTGGGTGCTTATACACAGGCAGTCAGCACCCTCATTTGTTGTAACTCTCACCTGCAGAGATATGCTAATTTACACTAGCTGATGATTTAAGCCATTCTATTTAATTATGTGTGTGCATTGCACATAACTGAGATTATTAAAAAGCATCTACCTTTGGGCTGCACATCACAGAAACTGGGTGAATATATGGGAGGGAGTAATTTTTTCAATCTTTTCGGTATGTGTAATTCGAAATTAGTTTTCTCATTAACAAAAAAGGTTGATACACTAGAGCGGCTGTAGAAAACAGTAACAAAAGAAAAAAGTAACACAAAAAGTTTTAAAGCTACATATGATACATACAATATCATGTATGTGATTGTCTAACATCTGAGAAAAGGATGATGTTTGTTAAAATATGGTCTACAAATATTTGAATAGTTTTACTATTAAGGTGAGTTATTATTTGCAGTTATAGTTTGAAAGAAAGTATTCCTGACAAGTAAGACAAAATTTTGAAGCAGAAAGTTTAGGCCATCACCTGTGAAAACGTCTGGGCACATGAACGTGGTAGATCGTTCAGCAGTGTCTGGAACATCTTACAGATGCAAAATACTTGACTTAAATATGTCAATCGGAGTATATTAAGTATTAGACATCTTTTCAGCAGACAGCTTAAGAGTTATTTGGAAAATTAACTTTGTGAAGTGGATGTGCTTGCACTCCCTTACGCCCTGTATCACACCTAGAAGGAATGAAAGAGCATTGACTTAGATGGTCTGGTAGGTCTCTGCTTTTGTTTTGGTTTGTTTTTTTCTTTACAAAACTAAGTGCAAGGTCAATTTTTACCTCTTAATATCACTATAGATTATAGGACTTTTAAGTGCCTTCAGCAAAGCTTAGGCAGAACTATATAGACATCCGAAGCCATGCTCCACTCAGCTGAGTATTTAGCCTGACTAAGTTCCCCAGGGACACAAGTGCATTGTCCCTGCGCCGGCTGCGAGCCACTCGGCGGGGACAGCCCAGCCTTCCCTCTTAGCTCAGATACAAGCTGAAAGAAAACCATCACTCCAGGTGAGTGCCCAGAAGGATTCGGTTTTGGAGGGCTTCCCAAGAACACCCCAACACCCTCAGATGGGTTCGGGCTCCTCACAAGATTAACTTTGTTATAGCATAGTGGAGGTCTCTCAGCACAGATTCCTCATGCACTGCTTCACAAGGTGCAGGTCTGTGTTCACAGAGCCCATGGTACAGAGGCTGCTCAAGGGGTATTGCTCAGAAGACATACAGTTGTATGGACTTCACAGGCCATGTCCGTGTACTGCATACATCTTCACTGAAAAGCTTGATGATGAGAGCACGTGTTAGCCAACAAAAGATAAGGAGGGCTGATAGTAAAAGGCTCGTCATGCATCGGCTGGTAGACTTGTAGATTTCCTTGGGAAAGATGTTATGAATGCAAGGTTTATCTGTATTCCCTGGAAGACTGAAGGTGTGCTGAACAAGACACTGAGTGAGGTTTAGTAAACAGACAAACTGCATCAGTCTGCAGAAGTCCCTCAAGTTCAAAGTACAGGATAGAAGAGTACTCAGGAGAATTCAAAGACTCTATCAGAGACAAGATATCAGAGTATGGACCACAGACAAAAACAGACTGACCTTTCTTGTGTTCTTTCACAAGCAGGGAATCCACTTACCTGATTATACACACTTTGGTAAGTACTGCAAGAAGAGACTCTAAAAGCAAAATGAAGTTTTTAACTCCCTTATTCTTGTCACTTTTTGAACGGAAAGGAAAAAACCTAGAGTGCTGCAAGTTTTTCAAGTCAGGATAAGGAACTGGTGACAGGTCAGGTCTGATGTAGTCCAACTTATTCATAAAGGATGTTCAAATTTCCATTTCTCAAATTATCCCTATGCAGATCCTAAATTCTTGTTGAAATTATAGCTTCTTGCATAGAGTAAACTATTCAGCTAATTCATATAATTAAACTAGAACTATGGAAGGTTACTTGCAGCACCATGATTAATTTTCTGTGAGGAAGGATGGAGAGGGGAAAGCCTTAAGTTTGGGCCAGGTGGGATTAGGGTGAAAAAGAAATGGCCAAAGAGCAGCCTTTCTTCTAAAACTGGGGAGACAGCAATGGAGCCTGCCATCTCCTTCCAGGAACCGTTCAGAGGAGGTGCTGGTTGGAAGTGGGAAACACACTTTTGTTCAGACCTTGAATGAAAGGAGGACTGAACTCTTAAATCCATCCCTGCATCTGTCTTTATTCACGTCTTATATCTCTGCCTAAAACACTTTGATTTTCTTCTATTCCTTTGTGCCCAGGACTTCCTTGCTGCCTCCTCTCTCAGCTTCTCTTTCACAGAGGTCTCTAAACCCTTCTCAAAGCGATAGCTAATGGAAGTGCCCAAACCAATGTGTCTGCCTGAGCCTTTGTTCAAGGTGCAAGCTGATATTTCAGGAGGGAATTTGCCTGCTTCCTACACTACACTAAATGAAAGGAAACAAACCTCCTACTTAGCAAAGGTGACTGTAACCCCTTGGTGACCGGAGCCCTACGTGGCTGTGCAGCTCCTCCTCTTTCAGGCTGCAGGATGCACATCACACCAGCCCTGATGATGGGTGTGCTACAGCCTCCAGTCTGTCCACACTAAATATGTGAACTATGATACCATCTTTGCCTGAGAGTTACAAAAATTGATGTAAGCATTTTTGAAAAGGTAATTCTTATTTTCTCCCTGACTCCGTAGAAATAGAGATTACAAAGCTCCTTATCTATGCTGTTGTTAAATATGGACTGTCCTAGCATCCTCAAGACCATCCTAAGTTTTTATTTTCAGCAAGAATACTTGTATGAATAATATTTTTGCTCATTTCATATAATGCTTGGAATTTGTAATAAATTAAAGGTAAATATGGGTAAAAGGTTGGAGAAAATCAGTGCTAAGTATTGAAAGGGAACCATGATGCTTTGATATTGAATGCTGTAAGGTCTTGCCAGATGGTTCCATATCTGAAATTGCTGGAGGTGGGACTGCTACTCAAGAAGTTATACATTGTGATGTACAATAATAATATGCTAGAATGTTTTTCCAAAGGATAACTTCGAAGTTTTTAGTTTTAATTGGGAATATTTGTTAAATGCAGATCCTAAATTCTTTTGGAAATTATGACCTCACATGTAGAGTACGTGTTGGTTCCACTAATTAATTCTGCCTAAACTACCATTACAGAAGGGGAAAAACCTGTCTAGAACAGAAGTCATTCTCTTAGCTTAATCTAAATATTAGGTTAGAGATGTAGGACCCTAATTAATACTCTCAAGAAAAGCCTTGGTAAGATGATGGTCACTGAATGTTCATCAGAAACTGATGGTTTCTGAAAATGATGAGCAGATGTATTAATCACATCAGACCATGGCTTTAGGGTGACTTTAAATCATTCACAGTGTTTATTTCTCATTATGATCTTACTGATATTTACCAGATGAACCAAACTTTCACTAAAAGCTTTATCTAATTTTGAAGACTTATTTTTATACTATGACTAAAGACTACATTATAATGGTATTAATTTTGAAGATACACATTGCTTACTCAAAAAGAAGAATAAGGATAGTGTTTTATTTTCAAGCCATATGTTAGAAATGCAATGTATCTAATATCATAGTCTACTAAAAAGTGGGTTAATATAACTGAGGCATCCCCAAAATATTTTGCCCCTGTGTTCTTGAAATTAACTCTCAGTCTTAGTAGCACTACCAAGCACTTTATAGCTTTGGAAGTTTCATGATATAAATATATTGTTGGTTTAAAATACAGGAAGATTAAACAAACAAACAAACAAAATCACAGTGAAGTAGATGATGTGAAACACAGCCAAAGCAGCAGATTGCTCTAAATGACAACTAATCTCATGATAGAAAGAAACCTAGGTTGTACCCCTCATTTACCTCAGTCTGCATTACGGACCTGAGTCTATACTATGCAAGTCTGTAGGTTCTTGTTCTAGTAAAATGTCAAAACTTATTGAGTAGGCGGTTGTTGTCCATACAGCATCTAGCACAATGGGAGATTCTGCTCAGTGATGCCTTACTGATGTCAAAGTCAATATAGTCAGCAGCTGCCCTGTCTGAGCTCAAAATAAGTAAACTGTCCGGCATCAGTGTTTGCAGTTTGTTCACTGTTCTTGTGGAAGTGGTGAGAATTACTTTATTTGAGAAGCAATGCAAACAGTGCATGTTAAAGATTATTTCTAAGACCATGCATGAAATCTAGCTCAATTACTGCAGCATCAATGAACTAGACACATGTAAGGATTTTTCCACAAAACAATTTCTCCAAGAAAATAAAGGCTCTCTTTCATGAGAGTGTGATGGCAGGTGTGTCACACCTTACTTTTCCCCTTGGAATGTCCCCAACACCTGGGACCAAAAGAAGGGGGTTATTTGGCAGCCACCAGTTTGCCCTGCATGCAGGGAACTCCCTGGGGAACTTTAAAGCCAGGGTTTACCTCCTCTAAAGTACCAATGCAAGTGAACCAAAGCAGAACCGGGAATCAGAACTGCAAACTGCTTGGGCATTCCACAAAACTAGATTACTTCTTGGAATCACTTGTTCTTCCCCAAGACCATCTTTGAATGTGATCTGTAGTCTTCTCCATTAGCAGAGAACAGAATGTGGAAGATTTTAACCTGTGGTGTATTAACTTAGTAAAATATTTATAATTTACTTGAGTAAGTGTAAAACAGACTATACAATAAATGCTACGATATTTGGTACACAAACTGATAAGAAACTCTTAGCAGGAAAACAAACACAGATGTTTTCTTCAGTTTGTATATTCTGGCTGTTAAAAGAAGCACAGATGTATACTAATGGTAAAATTAAACGCAACTGACAGCATGACTCATCACTGTATATCCCCTGAGCATTCCCAGGTTAAAGGATGGCTATCATTTGATGCAAAATGTATGCAAAACTCTCTGCATTTGCATTCCTTTCAGTCAAGTGCCTTGTCATTGGCCATCCAGGCTACTTGTCAGCAAATTCAAAATAATGACATTATACATTCTTAGTCACTTGTTTACAAGTATTTTACATTCTTTGCTGGAAAGCGCAAGGAGGGTGAAAAATGCCAAGAGCTTGCCATTATCACTGTTGATTTCTTTCCTAACCCTTCAGAAGCCTGCCTGCAAAAATACATATAAAGTTGTGACTCATGCAAGCCCAGGAAAGTTTTTTTGCTGTTTCACTGTAATGTTTGCCATTGAAAATAAAAGGGTTGGTGTCCCCTGGTAAGACAGTGAAATCCCACTTATTCATCTGAGTGCAAGAATCTCCACAACTGTTGCAGCGGAAGACTGGGAATGTAAAATAATTGATTCTGGACAGTGAAGAGACCCATTTCAACCCTACTGATAGCATCACAGTAACGACTGTGTGGGTCAGGTGCCACGAATTGCAACAGATAGATGGGCTATGCCTTAGCCTCCGACCCAAGTTCATACCTACTGAACCTCAATCCAAGCTGAAATCCATACACAAATTGCCTAAAGTGGCAAGTACTACAGGTACAACAGAGCCACAAGAGTGAGCGAATCATAGTATCAGTTTGTATGCTCGGGAATGACCATGACTCTTTGAGGCAGGGTAGTTTTGCTACCTGTTTGTGACAGAGAGGAGAAAGGAGAGGATTTAATAGTGCAGCATTTGAGCTAGCTTAGCTCCACTATAAATGACAAAGCTAATGTGAAGGCTCCTGGCAACCATCAGTGCAGACCAGGTGCAGAAGGCAGATAAAACACTAATAGGGGACTGTAGCTGGCTGCCTGCTGGTGTCCACACTGCCAAGGCTGCCCTGGTGCTTGCAGTGGTGCTGTGCTGGGAGGAGGAAGAGCAGGGAGGTGGCCTGGCCTCTCCAGATTGAACGGGAAGGAGAGGAAAATACTGCAGGGAGGATGAGTTCTGAGGTGATGACAAAGTAAGAAATGCAGAGTGAAGCAGGGGCCTCCTGCTGCAAAGAAGGAAAAAACCGCAGAGGAGGGACTACTACCCTAGGTCCAGGCTTCAGGGCAAAGATGGGGGAGGGAAGGAGAAACACGACAAGGCCACTTGTTACCCCCCAGTGTGAGCTGGGAAGGGAAGGGTAGCTGGTCCCTGGTGGGTGTAAAGGGAAAGGGTGGGGAAGGAGGAAGCTCCTGGGGGAAACTGGTGGGCAGTGGGGCAAGACGGTGGGCAACCGGGGTTGGGGGCATGGGAAGGTAATGGAGGGGATTCTGGATGGTAATGGGGTGGAGGAATGTTCGGGACACAGCTCCCAGATGGGTGCAGAGTGTGAGACGTGCTGGGCGGCAAGGCGAAGTCCTTGGGGCAGGAGATGTGTTGGACGATTAGGGTTCCGTGCCGGGAGGGCGGCGGGGCCAGGGGCAGAGTGTGCCCAGGGTCTGGGGGGCAGACGGGAGGGTTGGGGGGGGGGGGTTAAGATCCCGGATCCTGTACCTGAACCGCTCCTGCCCCGCCGTGTCCCAGAGCTGCAGCTTCACCCTCTTGCCGGGTTCAATCTCCACCAGCCGGGAGAAGAAGTCCACCCCCACGGTGGGGTCAGAGTGCAGCGGCCCCGGGAAGCGGCCCTCTGTGAAGCGGTGCAAGAGGCAGGACTTGCCCACAGTGGAGTCTCCCAGCACGATCAGCCGGAACTGGTAGATCCAAATCGCTGCGTCCATGGCGGCCCCGGCCTGGCCCGGCTCCGCCTTGGGGCTCTTCTTGGGGCTCCTGCGCGGCCGGTGCCTGCACCGCGCTCCGATCGCCCCAACGCCCGGCATCGGCGCAGCGGGCGGGCGGCGGCGGGGGCTGCGCGGGG
>VZTO01009387.1:0-21058 GCA_013400615.1 Syrrhaptes paradoxus | reverse complement strand
GCTGCCGTGGGGGCAGGACCGGGCCCACGAGCCACCTGCGCCGGGCAGGGCGGAGGCCGGGTTCCCCCGCCCCACTCCCGGGGAGCCTCGCCGGGCTCCCGGTGGCTGCTCGGGCGGGGCGGGGCGGAGTTGCCCGCGGGCGCTGTCCCTTCAGCACCGCACCGCCCCGCTCCCGCCGCCGGCCCCGGCCCTCAGGCCTCGGCTCCACTCCCGCCCTCCCCCGGCCGGCCCTGGCGCTGCTCTGCAGTGTCGCGGCCGGGCTGCCTCCGGGGCCTCCCACCGCGCCGTCGTGTGCGCGGCCAGACGCCCCCCCCTCCCTCCGGCGGCTCTGCGGAGGGGAACGCCGGCTGCCCGCCGTCGTGCTGCGGCGGGGACGCTGCCCTGCGGCTACGGCCTGTGGCAGGGCTCCGGCTCACCCGGGAGAACAGCTCTTCCCGTGGGCAACTCGTGCAGGAGTGGGCCAGGGGAAGGGGGATGCTGTTAAAGCGTGAGATTGGCAAAGAAAAGTGGGACCAGAAAGGAGATACTGGGGAAGGAGCGGAGGAAGCATATTGTCAGGTGAAAAGGGGGCAGGGGGCTGAAAGGAGTCTGTCTGGTGGGGTGGGAGCTGGGCAAGGGCTGGCTGGAGGTGGGAGAGAGACAGACCAACAAGTCGAGTGACAAGGGTTAAGTGGCAAAGATGGGCTGGGCAAGTGGCAAAAGGGAAAAGGAGTTAGTCAACTAGATACTCCCAGAAAGAACCACGCAAACTGTCTTGAGAAAAGGCATAATACTGGAAATGACAGGGACGTGAGATCTTCATTTCCCAGTGGAACAAACTGGGCTGGAGTGAGGGAGCTCGGGTCAGAGAGCCTGAGAACTGAGCAGTGTAGGCTGGGAGAACTGCGAAGTAGGTTGTTGGTGGGAGAAGGTCAGCAGCAAGTAGATATTGTATGAATTGGCACTTTGATAGTGAAAAGGACAGGGAGAGGAGACAGGACACATTTTATTTCAAACAGCCTGCTGTTTTCCTCTTTTAATGTCAGGCACAGATGCAGCTAAAACCGTAAATGCCTGTGCCTGGTTAGGAATGTGCCTGAAACCACATTTCTTTTGTAACTCTGCGGGGCAGTTTGTTATGACGAGTACTCTCATTGCCTGAGTCTGGTTTTGTTATTCCCACACATTATGGGGTCACCAGTGTGAGCCTAGCATGTTTCCCCCTGTGGGCTTGGGTAGACCTTGCACCTCCACAGCGGGGACAAATGAGACCAAGGACCCTTGGCCCTTCACTTGTCCAAGGGCAGGGTGAAGTCAGAAGAGAGGTTTGCCTGCACAGCTTGGGAGATCATGGTCTGGGATGTGCAAGCGTGGCTGGCCCTGGAAGACTCAGTCAGATGACCCCAGAAACTTCCAGCAGACACTTGTCCTGGGAGTCCAGATGCTATAAAAGGCACAGCCAGGAGCTGCCAGAGGGATTTATCTTGCTGTGCATGCTGAGCTGAAGCTGCAGAATGCTGCCAGCTCACAGAATCTGGACTCTCCAGGGACCTTTTAGGCTGGCCAGTCAGTCCTCAGGACTTACTGATTGCTCTTTCAGAGCACTTAGAGAAGATCCCCAGGAATCACCTGTAATCATGTCCCATGTAGAAATACAAGAACTGGACTGATATTACCCTTCTGAAGGTTAATTTATCTGAGTTAGCATTGTTTTATTTTAATTGTTACACAAAGGAGCAACTAGTCAAGTACAAGTTATGTTCAATTTATTGTTTAAAAGAATAGCTGGTGAAAGTAGAGGAGAGAAGTGTGCAGGGTTCAGGAGGAAGCACACTTGGAGACACATGCTCTGAAAAAAGTGGCACTTGGATACAAGAAGAATTTGCATGTGAAACAGAGAGTGAGGTATGTGATATCAGTAGCTCTGATACTTGCCTCATGTGAATAGGGCAAAATTTTAGGTGGACTTTGCTGATTGTATAATACCTAGATCCTGCATGGGTCACCACCCTGGCTAACACCCACAGATCTTCAAAGCATCAAGTATGTGCTCACCAGCTGAGATGTGCAGCAGATTGCTGTCCTTTGCACATCTGGGCTGGAAGAACCTCACACTAATGAGTTACACAGCTCATCTCATTCCTAACAGGCAAGCAAAGTCATAAAAGCCTACAGCATTTACAGTTGAGCTAAATATGTTTCCAAATATTTTTAGGCTTCCAGAGCCTGGTCTGTTTAGCTAAGCTTGTTGTTGTAGAAAGACAGTGGTATACGAATTCTCATCTATACAAAGCAAAATGTTATACCTTCAGCTGGGACCTTTTGAGTGTCATATGTTAAATGCTACCTAGGGAACCTGCACTTGTTGTGTCTGCTCTGGAGTGGACAAGGTAGGTTCATTTTATCTCCAAGTTTTATCTCCAATTCAGTTATTGTTACTTCACCAGTGAGTACAGAAGCCTGACAGCAGGCAGTCCATCACAAAGACCTCTGACCAGCACTCAGAAGAAGCAATCAAAAATGGGTATGCTTTGAGGAGCTGGAATGGTTAAAGCGGGGAGGTTAAAGCAGCAACATGAACCTGACTCTGTCAGACAGCTTCCACCGCTTGGGCATTGGCAGCTTGAACCTGCTCTTCCCAGGAAGGGTGAATCAAACCTGAATTCTGGGAAATACTAAAAAACCCAAACAAACCCAAATCTCCAAACCTACTGCATTATTAGCTAGATTACTCCACTAAATCCATAAATGGCTTAGTGGAGTCATCTAGCATATAAATGGGTTAGACCTTGCAATCTAAAGATTCTTTTTTTCTTTTCACATTTTTGACTTGGCATGAATTTTTCTCAACTGTTGGTAAGTGGGTAGGTCACCCGGGATCACATAGATCGCAGTGCTGAAGGAAGAATGTGATTACACGTGGAAGTTTAGAGAAGCACTGATAAAAGTAATTGATTCTCAACTCCAGTCAACCTGAGACTGAGAAACTATGCTTTCTGCTGTTACTCAAGAACCTAAGAGAACTGAGGGACCAGTCTGGAAGGAAGACACCACCCATGCCTGTTTTTATTGCCTAGGGTATTGATCTGGAGGCTGATGCAGCTGCTCATTTTATCACAGAGAAAATTGCAATAGATGTAAGCTGTTGGAAGATGCTGTCAGCTATCTTCTTGGTTTTTTTGATAGAGTAGCACTGGAGGTGGGATACTCCCTATTAATGAGCAATGACTCTGCTTCCTCTAAGATGTCATCAAGCCAGGTAGGTTTCACCTGATGATGGGAAGGACATTTCTTAAACCACAGCATTCTGGTAACGTTTCTTCCACAGACTTCTTTGATGCACATGTATAAATTTAGTATCAAAGTAGCAGAACAGCACTATGTTGAAATGATCAATCTGCCCCAAAAACCTCATAAGTGGTATGAGAACACGTCTACTGCCCGTCTTACTTTTTGCAGTTCATAGTATTTGGTGGGTTTCCCACTTTCACCTGTGGTCTTAATTAGTGAGTTGCTCCAACTCCTGCTGAAGCTAATGCTCCTGACGATGGCTGGGAGGGCCAAGGAGGGTTGGCAAGAGTAGCAGGTTGAGGCCAAGACTTTAATGCCTGTTTAATGTTGGTATAAGCCTTCCCTTCCAAAAGTTTCCCAGAGTTCTCATGTCTCTTTACACACCAAAGGCAATTTAGTAGGGCAGGAAACCTGCAGGATGCCAGGCCTGCTAATCTAGAGGTCCACAGAAAGCCTCACCAGGTTCAACTTCTTGGTCTCACATCCAGGTGCCAAGGTTCACCTCTGAGCTTGCTGTGGTTAACAGCTCCACATTATGTTGGGGCTCATCTTGCTATGCCAGTTTTACAGTGGTAAGAAATTATGGGATAGCAAATAAGGGCAGAGAGAATATTCCCCTGGAAAGATGGTGAAAAAAACCCTGAGTAAAAGGAAAGGTGTTGGAAAGTTTTCTGTTTATTGCTTAGCATCATTTTATTGTGTTTGTTATTTGTTGCTGGAAGTTTATTTCTGATACTGTGCCTGGAACACCTGGAGCTCTTCACAGGTGAAGGAGAAAGGAATGTTCTAGGAAAACATGGCAGGAGTTGTAAGGTTCTTTCAGCTTATGGCATTGTTAATTATTTCCCGTATAGATTTCAACAAATAAATGGTTGGTGAGGGTATTTTTGTAGTGTCCTAAGTCTCTGCATGCTAATGTTGTCGTTCACTCAAAGGTACTCTCTGACCTCTTAGATGTCCTTGTTTGATGAAGGTGTTCCTTATGTTGTTGAGATAGACATGTGCATGGTAGGACATCAGTATAAATATTGAAAAAAAGTGGCACAATTGAGTCATCAGAAGCCATAGACTGATAAATAAATAAATAATTAAATGTTCACTTTGTTCATGAGGCATTAAAATGCTTCTGTGGAGGTGATGCAAGTGAAACTACTCCACAGCAGAATGAACTCATAGAGGCAGTCACTGCAGAACAGAAACACCCAGCTGGGACAAAGAAAACTTCTAACTCCTCAGACCTGATCTTGCAGAAGGACCTACAACATAACTTTAAAGACAAGCCTGGGAACTGAAAGCTATAACTTTTCAGAATATTAAAAACCAAAGGCCGAGCATTTATTCAATAATCTCTTTATAACCACTAAATATTTTTATATTTTTCCTCACATCTCACCAACTGTTAAGCCATTGCTGCTCCACACAAGTAAACAACCCCTATCTGATCTATAGGCTCATCATTGTGTCACCCCTCTTTGCCAACTGTCTCCTCCCTCAAAATGTCAGTAATATTATGTTGTACTCAGAGAAATCACTCCCAGCTTGATGTTTGCTCTGTCCAGATCAGATGTACAAAACCAATTATCTTTCCCTCCCAAATGTCCATTTACTTCAAGTGTAATAGCTGGTATCTATCTCTGCAAATCTTGCCATCTTGGGCATCTAAGATGGCATCTTAGATAGCCCCAGTTACAAAAGCACATCTAACTCAGTAAAGTGTAAAGAAAATAGAGGAACATGCAAACTGCTCCACTAAAATACTGAACTGAATTCATGCACGTTGACATTTCAGAGTTAACGCCTAAACTGCATAAGAATCTGTCTTATGAAGGATTAAGATTGCCTTTCGGTGAGATTAAGAACCAAACCCAAAATGGCAATTTATTCTGCTATGTAAAACAAGTGAAGTATTTGTTCTCATGTCTTCCTTTATGTCATTTATCAATCAATCTTACAACTCACTCTTCCATTTGTCATTTGGAATTACTCCTAGGATTCTGTGCATTCTTTACTCTGATGTAATCCATCTCCTACATCTCTTTTCTGTTTGGGAAGTGCTGGCATGTGAAAAACCACAGATTTCTGCTAAAAACGAACTCTCTGAGCTGTGTGCCATGGACCCTTTGGGTACATTGATCAAAGAGATTCTTTTCTCTGTAAACATTGTATCTCTGAAGGAACCCTACAATTCAGTGCCCACTGTCATGCTCATCTGTTTTTCCTAGATTCCCACTTTTGCTTCATATGCATTCTCTGATAATTTCTTAAGAGGAGTATTATTTCTAATTGCCTTCCCAATGTCTCTGTCCTATCCAGTGCCTGCAGCTCTTCTCGTGCTTTAAACCATTGCAGGCCTTACAAAGGACATAGAAGACACTGATACATAAATGTAATGCTGAGCTGATCCAGGATGGCAGACAAATCTCCCTGCACTGAAGGAAGAACTTTTGTGTGTGGTAGGTGCCACTTAGTTTAGCCTACCTGGAAAAACTGCCCAGACAAAGGAGCTGTAATTACATCTGCCAAGCTAGAACTGACTAGGTTAATCCAGAATGAGCTGGTAACACAGGTAATGTTTCTTTTCTTGTAAATTAATGGGGTGGGAGGCTGGAGGGTTACAGAAACTGTGGTGGCAACTATTAATTGGCCTTAGGGATGGAGGATGTCAAGGAGAATGGGCCTGGGCCTGTGAGACTAGCAGAGCCATTGCCAGCTTATATCAGTGATTTAATGTAACAGGTAATACATAGTTAAGATGATAGCCCTTTGAGGGTGATGACCATACATAGTCATCTGATATCATGTAGAATCTGAAGCCCAAGAACTGCAACACACAGAAGCTAAGCTGTCGTCCATAGATCCAGCATGTCAACCAGTCAGAATGAGTTACCTGTTCCTCTGGGGTTAATGGTATAGGACTGATATAAACTAGACTGCTGGGGCTGAAGCTCTGATCTGTGTGTGATGTGTTTGCAGAACAGGAATAACTATCCACTTACTCATCCTCTCAGGCAAATAAATATTAGCCTGTGTATCACTGACTACAGCATCACACCACCCAATCTCCCCGTGACCACAGGATGAACAGTGTAGATCAGAGACAACTTCATTCCCAAAAAGTGACGGCTGCCCTGCACCCCTGCTTCTGGTACAAAGGCTTGTCTTAGGCTTTGTAACTGGAAGTAGGTCCCATGGTCTTCCATCCCAAATGCCGTCCACTGTGCTTCCAGCTGGAGCCCCACCTTGTTTCCAGTGGAGGTAGACTGAGTGCCTTTAGGGAAGGAAGTCTTCCCTCTCCCCAGGGGAATTTAAAGTCATTTAAAAGTGAATATATATTTTTTTTTAATTTGATAGACTATGCCGCTGCTCAAAAAGCTCTCATCACATGAGGATATTTAGAACAAATAAGAGGTTTGTAAAAGGGTATTATCAGACATTCATTAATAAAATTTTCATAGTAGACTAAATAATCAGAAGGGGTTAGATATCATTCCCTTGTGCTGCTTAAAAGACTACTGCCACAGTGACCTTTTTTCCCAAATAACTTCAAGAAGTGAACCTAAATGAGGAGAGAGTTTACAGACTTTTAGGTTATGTGAGTAAAGGCTTGTTCCATGGAGCAGAGGCACAACAACAGGCAGAGGAACCCCAGTAACCTCACCAGAGCCAGCTGAGCCCCTGATGGGGTTGCTCCAAGGGCTGGCACAGGGGAGCCACCAGACCCACGGTCAGTGTGATAGGCTCCTCACTAATTCCCTATCAGCAGCCTTGGGGAGAGTTTCTGCCCACGGGAGCATGAGACTCACTATGGCAAGTTGGAAAAAACACTCTGAGATTGTGCAAGACTTACTATGGGGTAAGAAGTTCTTCTAGGGGAAGAACTAAAGACAGGGGAAGGGAAACAATAAACTGGACTGTGAGGGAACAAGTGTGAAGAAATAGAGAAGAAAGGAGATAGAAGGAGCTGGCCATATGTAAACAGGCTGCTGGTCAGCATGCTTGTGTTGAAGTGTAGCAAGGGCCAGGGCCTTTGCCAGCCAGGGCTCCATCCGTGGGAGGGAGGTGTGGTTTTGGTGTGCTCAAGGACACAGATAGCCAAGCTGTGCAAATGACCTGTTGATAATCAAGAAGTGCAAAAGTGTCCAGAAGTAACTGAAGCAAGAAGTGGAAAACAACAAATCAGAAAACAAATGGTGTAATCATCGATGAGGTATTCTCTAACCAATCCTGTAACTAAGGACATGGGAAGTTACTAGGGTAACTGGAGTTGGTTGAGGGGAAGAAGGGCCTGTGACCCTGCTCCAGGATGCAGGACCACCTCTGCAACCTCCAGAGAACTCAGGGAGTGGAAAACAGCCTAGGGAAACCCATGACCCACCCATGACCCTCTGCTAGGATGACAGCATGGCAGGAACCACCACGTTGACCCACCCAGCCTCCCTCCAGGATTGCATCGTCTCTCCTTCAGAATGAGGAGCTTGTGAAAGAAACCACACTTCTCTGCCTCACTGCACCATCTCTCCCATAGGGAAGTAATGTAATTTGTAAAATTGCATACATCTTTGTAGTGAGCATAATTGTCAGGAGCAGGGTTTTTTTTTTTGAGGGGGACTCCAGGGGTGATATTTGTGGGAAAGTCACAGCTGCATCGGACACAGACACTTCCATCTGGCTCTGGTAGAGGCACCACAGGACACAGCTGAGTACATCAGCCAAGCTGGTTGGTGCCTCTGAGCCCATCATCAGGTAAGTTTATAGTGCCTCTGAAAGAGGTGTTTTTAAGAAAAAGTAGGAAGTGCCAGCACAAAAGGAAAAATAGCCAGGATGGAGGAGAAGGGAAGAGAAGGCCATGCCTGAGCAGGGTCCAGAGCCATGTAGCCACCTGAGCAGGGCCCGCAAGGCATGACTCTAAAGAGACTGCTATTGACAGAGGAATCACCACTGACCCCAGTCTCCTGTGCTGCCCATTGCCTCACCAAGTGACTGGGTGTGATGAAACGATGGGAGAATAAAAAGAGGGGGGAGACATGTGCAGAGGGAAGAAGGAGTGTTTTTCCTGAGGCTTTGTTTGTGCTCTATTACAGAACCAGTTTTCTGAACGCCCTCCCAAGGAGAGAGGGTTTCACTTCCACTACCCCTTCTGACTCACTCTGTGTTACTGTCAGGGATATTCCTGTCCTTCCAAATTAGACTGTTCTGGTTCAGAAAGAAATACAGACAAGCCTTCCACCAGTGAAGTCCTGCTCCCCTGCTCCTGATCCCAGCTAAAACGTACTTTGAATTGAAACAGAACTCAGCAGACTTCCTGAATGACCCCAGGGACGAAAATGGAAACTATTACCAGGTCAAACTCTCACCCTAACACCTATCTGAGGTTTCTCAAAGACTCCCTGAGCATCTTTGCTCTCAGCTCTTCCATTTATATGCCCCAGAATGTGTCTGGGTTCAAACGGAAATCTCCCTGGTTTTGTAAGAACCAAAGATTTTACAGATTCTTAATGTTCAAATCCTGGAATACAGCTACTCACATGCTATGACTGGTTTGAATCGATATATTGATGCTAATGGGTGTGCTTCGTCTTTTTATGTGCTGAAGGATATGGTGTTGAAGGAAAGGAGGTTCCTCAAAGCTGCCTTATGGGCCACAGCAGACAAAGCTGACAGCCAGCACTATCCACCAGAGGGCAGTGAGAGGCTGGGGAAACCTGAGGTGAGACTGAAAATGCTTCTGCCTAAATACCACCCCTAACGAGAAAGATCCTGAGTTGCCCAACACTGGAAAAACCTGGGACTTTGGGCATAACCGGCAGAGTTTTCAAAGCAGAAGGGTAACAGAGGTGTCCTGTGTAGGAGAAAGTCATGGGCTGCCCTGCAGTCACTGCTGGTTCCAGCTGGCTTGGTAACAGACAGTGCCAACGCACTATGTGCCAAAACTTGAACAAGAAAAGCATATAGGACCCCTGTGAAAACACATTTAATAAACGACAACAGCTGCGGAGGTAGGACATAAAATGTGAAGCACATGTGTAAATAGAGATACAGAAAGGCGCAGGGAAGGAGACAAAGGGAGATGCAGGAGATGCATGAGGATACATGTGAGGACACGTGGGAGCAGACACATCCAAGGGTACTGCAGCCTGGGGATGAATCCACACTGAGGCAGTCGAAAAGAACAGGAAGCATGGAGTGGCAAGAAAGGAAACCACTACACACTGACCCTGATCTTCTGTGCTGCCTGGTGCCTCTCTGAAGGGTCTGTGTAACATTTGGCAAAAGCAAGGGGAGGGGAGAAGAAAGCGGGGAGGAGAGGAGTCTGGATTGAAAGTGAGGTATTTTCCTTAGGCGTTTAATTTTTATCTTGTTTCTCAATACTTCTGGCTCAGTAATTAAAAAAAAATACGTAGTTGGCAATAAATGAAGACAGTGAAATTACCCAACAAGAGACTGCTTTGCTCTCAACAACAGGACAGATGAGGAAAAACAAGTTCTGGTCTTTCTTAGGATTATGCTCTGTTTGGGAGTGAGCCTGGCTGAAAAGGTGTAATTTGGTGCAGAACGTGGATTCTTGACCTAAGATCTGCTCTGGAATGGTTCCTAGCAAATTCAGCCCTCAGAGGAAATGATAGAGAACAAACATGAAAGGCAGTAAGAGTGATAAGCCCTTGTGTTTTGTTTTCACAGATAAGAAGATGTAAGAGACCTTTTCTGGTGGGAGGTCCATCTAGGCCATTATCTCTTCTGAGACTGTAGGTGAAAGTATATTAGCACTGGCAGATGTGATGGAGGACACTGGATCCACCTTCAGAGACATCACACTGTACATTGAGACTTTATTTGATGCTGTAAGTGAAAGGTAAATCCTGTTCCAGTGGTCTTTGAAAAGGTGACCTGAGCAAGTGCAGGCAAAATAATTTTGGACTGAGGGAGGATGCTTCTGTTTTGGAGAAGACTGTGTACTGTGCAGAAGTGCATGTCAGCGTATGCATACCTGCAAATATCAAGGTGGATTAGCCAGTGAGTAGGATAAGAGGCTTCGGAGCCGTGGGTTGGAGCTGCCATAGGGCTGGGCTGGATACTAGGGAGACCAGAGTGCTCTGACAGTTGGTTCCTGGAGGGACCAGGAGGCTCAAGCCAATTACTGGAGAGACCATGAGGGCAAGTGTCAACCAAGACCCATTTGCATGTACATGTTTCTGTGCATGAGTCAAGGGGAGACCAGGGGATCCAGGGACAGTTACTGAGGAGATTCATAGTGCGTATGTATAGATGTTGGTCTGTGTGGGGGCATGCAGAGTGAACTGGAAGGCCATGGGTCCAGGGTCAGTCACTGGACATTAGACCTAGTGTCTAAGGCTAAGTACTGCATGTATCCATATTATATGTACATGCACATTTCACACTAACAAACCTTTAACTGCCAAAGAGGGGCACAAGATTAGGCTGTTTGTGCTGTCTGTGTTTGTGGTCAGCTATGTATATGTGTGTAATGTATATACACATACATACAGCATACAGCATCTGTGGGCCTATTGGGAATATGTGCAATAGGCCACCTCACTATTCACTGCCATGTAGCAACATGGAACTGCAGCAGCCTTGCCTCTGTTGGGCTACCAAATCTGGCAAACCTCAAGCCAATGACTTTCTCTCACAATATAGAAAGACGCTCCAGCATTTGCAGATTCTGCACAAAGTACACCATTCTTACCACATCCTTCCCAAACCCTGCAAGGACCAAGCCCCAAGCCCAATGGACATCTTCAAGCTTTCTCAGGTGGTGTGCTGCCCAGTGAGACAGGGAAGACACAACCATTCCTTCCTGGGATTTGATCCACCAGCTAGATAAGGCAGATGAGCATCTCACTGCGTGGCAGGCAGCAGGAGCTCAGGTCCTCTGTGACAACTGGCCAAACCTATCAACTGCTTACAATAATCAGAGGTCATCAAAGACCGCTTCTCCCTGAAACATAGGGATCAAAAAGTCAAATGGGCAAGGAAAAGGCAATCGGTTCTGGGCAGTGGGCCGCCTGCATTGCCACTGGGCCAGTACAGTAAACAAGTTGGATTATAATGCATTGCCAGTACAGAAGGCTGGACGAGCCCTTGGCTGAGGCAGAGATGCTGTGCTGATAGAGAACAGGCTGTTCCTGTAACACATTTGAGCCATGTCTCTATGGGGACAGGAGAGATGTTTATCTTAATGATTTAACACCTCAAGTTTAGCAGATGATTCCACAGTGTATTTCTCTACAGTGCTTCTGTTTGCTACTGCAATTTTTTTTTTTTTTTTTTTAGTTCACAACAGCAGCCTCAGTTAATTGCTGGGTGACCTGACTGGTTTCTGGCCTGCATGGCTGTTGGTGGGGTCTTGCTCTAGCAAAGCCTGGGGAAGAACTAGAGTGGAAGAAAAACACATTTCAATTTCCAAACCCCAGAGAAGCTGCAGTGGACAACAGCAGCCCTATTGTGTTCTCTGCAAAACCTGTTACCCTGGCAAGTCTAGAAGGGGGAGAGGAGCTGCTTGCCCCTGCAGGGAAACAGCACAGACCACATGTAAATTGGAATTGACTAGGAAGACCTCAGAGTTCTTTTCTCAGCCATACGAAAAGTACAGTGTGAATCTGAACAGATATATGTGGGGAGGCAGAGAAAGGGATAAAATAGGCAGAAGTAGAAGCAAGCCATACATAACTTTCTTGAATGCTAATGCTAGAGGTGGATGCACCCGAGCTTCTATTCAGATAAGTGTTTGTCTGTATTGCATGTGCAATAGCCATTAATCCACCAACAAAAGGTCACTATGAATGCAATGCAGCAGAATAGTGCTGAAACTTCAATTCACTAAATTTACTTATAGTGTGGAAGTGCAGGGTCAGAATTTGTAATTTCAGCTAACTTGAGAAATTAAAGAAAGATCTCTGGAGTATGTCCAATATCCTCACAGTTTTTAAAATTTACCTACTCCATAACCAAAGGTGTAACACCCATGTATTTGTAATGTTTCCATGTGTGCCCTCTGAGTGTGTGTATTACCAATTTAGCAGAATTCTCATTTTAACATTTAGAGTATGGGGATGAATGTTAAAGATTTTCCTGGGTAAGCAAACAATGAAACTACTTTTCCTTCCTCAAAACACATGCCATGGTCTGGCATGCTGAGTAAGTGTGATATATGCTGAGGAAATTGCTCTTTACTCTTTAAAAAGCAAACATTACCAAAGAAATAGTTATTATTTACTGTTACTCAGAATATCAGAGAGAGCTTTTTAACAGAACAGTGTTTGTTCGTGTTGGGGTTTTTTGTTTGTTTGTTTGTGGTTTTTTCCCCTATAGTGGTTGTTATAGGACCTTTGAATAGACTAGACTATTTCTGTTGGAACCGACCTACAACGATCATCTAGTCCCACTGTGTGACCAATTCAGCGCTGACCAAAGCTTAAATCATGTTGTTAAGGGCATTGTCCAAATGCCTCCAGCACTGACAAGCCTGGGCCATTGACCACCTCTCTAGGAAGCCTGTTCCACTGTTTGACCACCCTCTTGGTAAAGAAATGCTTCCTTATGTCCAGTCTGAACCTTCCCTTTGAACCATTCCCACACGCCCTATCACTGGATACCAGAGAGAAGAGCTCAGCAGGGAGACAACTCCAGCGCAGGGCTATAGCACAGGCACTGCACCTGCACCCCACCGCACAAACCCAGGGGCTGGAAGAACAGGGCCAGCCATGCAGGTGTACCCCTACCTCCCAGAGCAGTGCCTCAGGCTGCCCGCTGAACCAAGTCCCTCTCAGTCACGGATGCGGAGGGCGATGGGCCCCAGAGAGCCCAGCTCAGGCAGGACCGGCAGGTGCAGCGATACAGCTCCGGCGGGCCGGGCCGGACAGCCCCTCAGCGCCACAACGGGCAGCCCAAGGGCCGCTCACGCGCGCCTCCCGCCGCTCGGTTACAGGCTGAGACCCGGCGGGGGGTGCAGCAGGTCGGCGCCACCATTCAAACGGCGCGAGGAGCGCGCATGCGCCCGCCTCCCGCAGCCAGCCGAGCGCTAAGGGCGGGCTCTGCTTGCGCGCCACCGCCCCGAGGCCAGCCGCTGGGCGGTGCGGTGCAGGCGCCATTTTGACGCGAGGGGGCGCCCCGCGCCGCGGTAAGGGCGGCCCGCAGCCTCCGCAGCGGAGAGCGGCGCGGCCGGTGTGGGGTTGCGAGCAGGAGCTCTGAAAACATGTAATAAAGTTCAAGTAGAACTTTTAAAAAACAAACATTTTAACACAGAATAATAGAAAAAGTTCACATTTTACCTGCCAAAATCTACACCTTACCCTCAAAGCATGCTGGTTGTAGCCCATTGTGTCTTAGGAACCCAGCAGAACTGCAATAGTTACAGCTTGCCAAAGCCAGCTGGCAAGCTCAGCTCCCTGCTCCTTTGCTTTAAGTCAGTTTTCTATGCAAGCCTGTGTGATGATCCTGAAGCGTAACTAGACTGAAGTTCGAGCTCAGATATATATGTACAGTCTTGGCAGTCATGCTGAATTTGTTCTGGGCTAACTCAAATCAAACTCTGTCTCATGATTTCCCAGTAGCAGAATGCGTTGTGCTTTCTTTTGGTAAAGTTCTGACTTAATTATAAGGAAATGCAAAAAGGTCTGACAGTTCCAGGTGGGTCAAAATACAAGTAAGTACGTATTTGTCTACATATTTAGAAAGCTCTTTTTCTTAAGTATGCGTTGTTTAATATATTGGACAGTTTGCAACTCCCGGAAGCACAAAGGTCTTTTCATAATGCAAAGATAATCAGAGCTATTTGAAAAAAAATTAACTCACTGTTCATTCAATGTAGATAACAGGAGAGCATACCTTACCATGCTGAGAGAATTCAACAAGCATTGATTTGTACACACTGGTTATAGAATCAGAAGGTGTCTTGGAGGTGTCATGGTGTGACTGCTGAAGTTACAGCTGATATCACCATCTGGCTTGGTAGGCTATGTGATAGTGGCAAGGGGTTTAGTGCTAGTGGTGGGCTAAGGGATATTGGTGGATCAAGTGGTTGTTGGAGGGGGTACCTGAAAAATTTGTAAGCCAAGGAGACATCATCCAGAAAAAAATTATAGAAAATTATAGAAAAAAATTATAATAAGTAATTTTCTTGCACGGGATATATACATTTGTCATACCTAAACAGAATGACAAGGAAACAACCACAGTACTCTGTTACATGATCATTCTGTCTTGGACACCAACTGTTCATCTGTGTATTTCCTGTGGAAAGACCTAACTTGTAATTTCTAGTACTGAAGGCCAAGAGTGCAAGGAAAAGTTGTAAGAAAAAAAACAAACAGAATTCTGGTAAACATTAGAAGTTGGGTACCTTTGGATAAAACTAGCAAATTTCATAGACTTATTGCTACCTTACACTGCTATAAATGAGATAAAATCCTGAAATTTAGAGAACACTTTACCATGAAACAGCTAAGCTTTCAGATAAGAATATATTTTATTTTTGTAAACTCTCCCCAACAAATCCCCAAGAATAACTCCTCTATCATTAGTTTATTGTTCAACATAACATTGATTTTACTAAGACAGCATATACATTAAGACTGTCAGGTAAAGAGAATTCTGTGATCACTCTTAGTCCTAATGGAATTGTAATAGGAATAGGAAAAGGAATAGGAATGGCTAAAACTATCAGGTTACATTTCTTAGTAAAAACGTTAAGGAAAGCATCAACACATGAAGTTAAGTGGGTACTCAACATTTCCTAACCTAGCAACTAAGCTCTGCAAGTGTCTGGAGCGTCTGGAAGACTAATATTTTCTGACACTCATATTGACCAGAAAAAAAAGTGAATTAACATAGCTTATTTTGTGTTCATTTATGAGAGCAAGTAGACAATTTCCTTTTGAATGTATATTAAATCACAGGTTCAAAATGTCTTCCAATATCTTCCCACATGGTGAAAGTTCTACTGAAGTAATGCTTATGTTAAAGGCACAGCTTACATCATTTACTCATTAGTGGAATGTCTCACCAAGATTAAAACAGACAATGGAATGCTGTTCCACAGGTCTGGTTGACACCTAACTTCTTTAACTTTTATTCTACTTTTACAACATATTTTCTTCTCTCTTCTCTCTTAAAGAAAGTATTTAGGAACTGTTCAGAATAAAAATACCAAGATCTAAACTCCAACATGGATAAAAGAACAGACTTTTTAAAAAAAAAAAATATTTAAATACCTAATACTGAAAAAGAAAGTTTTTGAGAAAATGTGATTATTCTTCGCAGAAGGTATTGATACGAAATATGAGCATGTTATTTAACTAAAATTTCTTCAAGCAGGAAATTTTAATGAAATGTTTTTGTGTATGTAGGAATTTTAGAAAAAAGAATTTAAAGCTGTTTACCTCCGCATTATTTGTATAACCTTATAGTATTTGTTTTCCTGAGTATCTTTTTATATGTAAAAAAGTTATATTTTAAAACCATTCAAATATCTGGTATTATTCGTGTCTTGTTGATATTGACAAAAACTAAAATGAAGAAAAAATAATTTGGTCTTAATTCCACATTGAAGTCGATACTCAATTTCTACTTTTTCTTGTGTAACACCTAATATGCTTCTACAGAGTGATTTTCCTCCAAGTATGGCTTAAAATGTCAAAAGGCATTTTATTTTAAGAATAATGGCTTTCCTAAGTATGAGTAACACTTCTTTCAATATAGAGGTGATCAGCAAAAAGAATGAAGACACAATAGGTAAGTAAAACAATGTAAGACTTCAGAAAGGAGCTGGCAGAAACTATGCTTCTGAGACATTAAATGTTAAAACTACTGAAACTACCCTGCATGATCACTTTAATAAGCGTTACTGTGTTCAGGTCTGAGCTCTCCAGTACAAGAAAGAAAATGTCATGCAGGAGGGTGTCTAGCGGAGGCCACCAAGATGGTTAGGGGTCTGCAGCATATGACATCCAAGGAGAAGCTGAGAGAACCGGGAGAGGAGAAGGCTAAGTGGCATCTTCTTGCAGTCTTCACCTTCCTGATGGGAGGATGTAGAGAAAACAGAGCCTGACTTTTCCTGGAGGCACACAGCAAAAGGACAAAGGCAGACAATCACAGTTTGCAGTAAGGGAATTTCTGACTAGATATAAGCAGGGTTTTTTGGCTTGTGTTTGTTTTGGTGGTTTTGTGTTGTTTGTTTTTTTTTTTTTTCCCCCACCATGAGGGTACTTCAACACTGGAACAGTGACCCAGAGGGTTGTGGAATCTTCAGCCTTGGAGATACTAAAGCTTAACAGGACATGGCCTTGAACAACCTGCTTTAGCTGTCCCTGCTTTAACCAGGAGGTTGGGCCAGATGGCCTCCAGAGATCCCTTCTGACCTAAATTATTCTGTAATTCTATGAATGTTTTTTTATAAACCCTAAGAAACACTTTGAAAGGAACATTCATTAGGGTGGAATGGTTTGAGAATTACACTCATGTGCTCACCTTATACCAATTAGGACATTCATCTGAAAAATAAATAAAATTCAGAGCATATTTTAATATTTGTAGTATTGATGGTGCTAATACTGGAGACTACAGAGACTCACAGTGTGACTACTGGAAATTTAAGGATCTAGCTGAGTTCTTATGAACCATATAAACCCCACAAATACTACACTGAACATTTCAGATTATTTAAAGGGAAACTGTCATGCCTTATATACATGCAATACAGAGATACTGTATTCGATACTTGAAAACAAGAATACAGCAAAAATAGACAGGAAAGAAAGAACTAACTTTTCTTCACTTCTTCTCTCAGATATCACAGCTTCTTGATATACTACCTCACATCCAGTCTTTAACTGATGAAGTAAAATATGCTGGCGCAAGCTCTTTCAGAAAACCACATTATCTGTTCCCTATCTTGACGATATTGCATTGACGCAGCCCAAGTCTGCAACACAGCAAATCCAGTTGGGTGACCTGCTTGTGTGTCTGGCTAAACTGTCTTCAGATTATACTAGTTGATCTAATGAAATAATTTCTTCTGCCCGGAAATCACATTTTGTTTGTGCTGGACCATCACAGTGTTGCCTTAGACATTCTTATCTGCAACTGTTCTGTCATGGTGTGAAGGAAAAATGCCATTAAGGTGTAAAAATAACCTTTGAAAGACTGTCCCAACTATTCTGCTAGGTTGGGAGTGGAGATAGGGGTCTCATCTGCCTGTAAAATACTATCCTAACCTTAAGCCTGTTTTTGGCAGGGCCTGATTAGTCTCTTCTCAGCCCTAGTCTGTATGCAAGTGGTAAGATTTAAAGATAAACCACACAGTGCAAAGTCTGGCATTCACACACATGCAGGGTGGATCACTTGTGGATTCTGGCCTTCACCATGGTGAGTTTAGTCTCAGTCATTATGACAATAACCCATCCCAGACAAGCAAGTAATCTGAAATGAATACTACAGAAACAATGCAGTCTTAGTTAAGAAAGATCTCAGAATGGAGAGTTTTGCAATTACGTATACACTGATTGTATCTGCCCTGTAATATCAAGGCTGAGTGCAGTGTCACAGGGTATTTTGATTAAAAAAATGGGATCAACATAGTAAACAGATTACTCTATTAGTGATTTTCTTTTAAAGACTAAACCTCCTGATCTGGTTATATTAAAAATAGGGTGGGAGCACAGCTAAAATGGGCTTTGCCAAGAAGAACCCAATCCTGATAAAATTATTCTGATCTATATCAGAGCTGCTCTTGTCACACTAACCCTTTACCCACTATGCCTCTACTGTTGCACTGGAACTGGAGGTCCTCCCCTTGGCAGGAATCTGATTCAGAGAGTTGAGTCAACAAAACACTGATCTTATTTAAGAAAAAAACCCAACCCTCAAAATCCCAAGATGTTTTCTGGTGGCTCAGCCAGCTGCATGGGCTCCCTGCAGGGTTAGATGAATGCCAGAGAAGGGGCAGGACCACACAGCCAGAGGTGGAATGCTCAGCATAGTGGTTCATCCTAGAAAAGGAAAGCCAGTCAGTCTCCTGGAAGGTACGACTCCCAGCATCCCATACCTGAGCAGGGCAGGGATACCATGCTGAAAGCATGAACTGAACAGTGGACACAATGCACACTGGGTTATCAGATCCCAGGCCGATAGCATAGGCCAGAACAGTCATTCTGTGTGTTTTGCCCAGTCTGACACAAATGCAGCCACGTGCACCCACTTAATCTGCACCAAATTCATGCTGACAGGATTTTCTCCCTGGAAAACAAAATGCAAAGTCTTCCCAAAATTCGTGAATATTTGTTGAGCTATGCTGTGGTTTGACCCAGCTAGCAGGAGCAAATACCACACAGATGCCGCTCGCTCCCACCCCCCTCCCCACAGGGATGCGGGAGAGAATTAAAGGGGTAAAGGGAAAAGAGACTTGTGGGTTGAGATAAGAACTATTTAATAACTAAACTACAATAAAACTGAAAACAATAATTATAATAATAGTAATAATAATACACAAATATGACGAGTGATACACAGTGCACCTGCTCACCACCTGATGACCAAAGCTCAACGTGTTCCTGGCTAACAATCCCAGAGCAGGGAGAGTCCTGAAACGGCAGTCCCAGAGAAGAGAAGGGCCCGAGAGACTGAGAGACAGGGAGCTGACTGACAGACTGACCAAGTGAGAGCTTCTGGATAGAGCCTCATCTGTATAGTGGGCATGATGGGCATGACATAGTTTTATTGTAGGCTGCAGCTACACAGTCAGAGGTGTTAAATGCTATTCCATTAAACCACCGGGAGAATATTATTCTCTTAAGAGAAAGAAATCTGTTAGAGGGTTGAAGAACAGTTTCCTTCATTTCAGGGACAGAGAGTTTGGGAAAAAAAAATAATGCTACCAACATGTGGTAAGTAGATGTAAATTTGGATGGTCCTTGGGTGTTATTATGTCTGCCTTTCTGAGACATAGCTCATGGTTTGAAGCTGTAATCTCCAGTTTTCGCATTAGCTATTTCAATATCGTTATGTTGGTGTCAGTGCTGGAAGACTAAAGATTTGAGAGAGCTGTGTTTGGACTGGGTGAGAAGCCAGTGTCCTTTGAGATTTTGCTAGTTGTAACTGAAATTAGCACCCACATCAGTTTATTTATGCCTCAGAGGCACTGCATTTGCAACAAAACTCTGATTTTTTTGCCTGGGTAGGGTTCCAAGCAGGGGGTCACATCTCAAATGAACGGGAAGCGAGGATGGTGTGCGAGACCAGAATTACTGATGCATAAAGACTTGTGTGACCTAACATTGATTGTCCCCAAAATACCACCCTTACCATTTCCATTGGCTCTGGTGATTTTCAATTACAATCAAGTACCTAAATTCCATTATTGATCTTTTCTCATAAATAAAACTCTCCACGTATTGGAATTCACACCTCTCGTTGTTCATTGCCTTTACTTAGTTAATACTGTTTTTGACATTGCAATGTGGAAACACATTCAGCTGTGCATTTCCTTCTTGGTAGAAAGAGCAGACCCACGCCTGCACCACAGGATCTGTCAGTGCGGCCATAAGGCGTGGTTTTGCACTGCGTAGCTTATTGTAATGTGTCTCCAACTAAATTTTTATGGCTAACTTTAGAGAATATTAGACTGTTTTAATTTAACATTTTTATTTCCTTCATTGGCAAATCCCTTTTTTTGGTATAGATACAGGATGGGAAGGAATCTCTTAGGTATCAGGTCTGATGCCCTGCTGCCAGGGAGATATCTTCTTGTTTCTGCTGCTCCTGTGGAAACCTGCTCCAGGCCCTGAGGGTCCTAACAGACACAGCTGTGTTGCAACTATTAAGTCTTCTCATTTTCAGACTAAACAATATTTCATATACACACATTTGTTTTTTCTGCTAACATTGCCTTTTATTTAAAGAAGTTTCTCTCTTTTCCCGGTGTTTGCTGTCGGTGCATTTTTGCCAGCGGTTGTATCCCACCTCCGTGTCCTTTGCCCGACTACCAAGCTAGGCTCCGGGGCCTCCTGCAGAGCCTTGTGCATCTTCCTGGACATTTTTCTTGAATATGAGTAACCAGCACACACACGCCACAGTTCAGAGAAAGTCTCCCCGGGACTTCGTATACTCTAACGGATCTGTCTTGATTCCCGCCGATGCATCCCACGATTCCCGGCTTCATTCCCGCCGACGCATCCCGGGCCTCGGCGGCGCGAACGCCCGGCCACTCATCCCGCCACCTCCGCACCAGGAGAGGCGCTGGCGGGCCATGCGGCCGCTCTGCCACCGCCGCGCCGGCCTCAATAGTTCCGCGAGGCCCCGGAAGCGGCAGCGAGGTGATGGCGGCAGAGGGCACGGCGGCAGCGGCGGAGCTGGAGGCGGAGGGGAGGACGGTGGAGGAGCTGCAGCCGGAGGGGCCGGGCGGCGGCGAGCCGGAGGGCGGCTTGGGGCAGCTACTGGAAGAGGAGGATGACGGGGAGGACAGCGGGTACGTGCTGTACAGGGACAGGAAGGAATGGGAAGATATCGAACCCGTCCCTCAGAATGACGGCCCGAACCCTGTCGTTCAGATCATCTACAGTGAAAGATTTCGAGATGTCTATGATTACTTCCGGGCTGTCCTGCAGCGGGACGAGAGGAGCGAAAGAGCTTTCAAGCTGACAGCAGATGCCATTGAGTTAAATGCTGCAAACTACACAGTCTGGCATTTCCGGAGAGTCCTCCTGCAGTCCTTGGGAAAGGATCTGCACGAGGAACTGAAGTATATTACAGCTATCATTGAAGATCAGCCAAAGAA